>NQII01005342.1:143654-164411 GCA_002778355.1 Clitarchus hookeri
TTAGATTATATGTATAAAGTAAATGTATTACAGTATAAGTATTTGAACATTCTAATTTCTTCCACAACATTCCAAGTCGGCAAAATAACTTAAAATCAGCACATAACAGCTATATGCACTAAAAATTAAAGCCCAAAAAATAATATTTTTAATACTCTACATTATGTGCTTAGCTATGGCTACACATCACTTCTGTGTATCAAGCAAACCATCAAATTCTGGTTTCCTTTTCAATAAAACTGTAGGTTAAACATGTTGAAAACATTATTAACGTTTTCACTTAAGATTTGTCAGTAAATTGTTTTGTTCATTACCACAGCTTAGCTGTTATTCACCTTCAGATAAATTATTAGCATTTGCTTTTTGTTATTTGTAACCAGTGAGCTTTTGTGTATTCCATTGACAATCTTGGCACACCAAGCAGGACAAAAACACAAAGTACCACAACTCTCTGCTTACAAAACTAATTTTTTTGATATTTAATGGAGTGAAAAAAGGTTTGTTTTCCTATAACACACTCACAACTCGGGAATACGGATGCTCATTTCAAACAGAAAATACAGCTTTGTGCTGGTGTTACAGATTTTTTTTAAAGCAAACACTTAAATGAAAATTATCAAAATTAGATAACAGTAAAATAATTCAACATATGGAGCCAAAATAACACAGTAAATCAGATGAATTTTTGTGTGTTGGTATTTAAGTTATTTATATCCTAATTTGTGTCAGACTCACTTAGTGAGTACTTTTTATGTGTGTAAATGTTGGTTGTTAGATGTCATAGTTTGCATTATTTTACAGTCTATTAACTGCATCAGTGACCTCTTTTTTCAATTACAGTCAACTTTCAACACCATGACTCAGGGAATGATGACCTTCTCCAAGTAATAACTCTTTGGTTGCTAACCATTGCGATTCTCTTCGCCATAATTGTACAACTCCGAAGCAGAAAATATATAAAAATAGACACCACCCAGTTGTTACATAACTGCCCCCCCCCCCCAACCATTTNTTGTCAATGTTAACCCACAAGCTTGCAAACATTCATCATAGTGTTGGAAGTTGACTGTAATGTAAAAAGAGATCACTGATGCAGTTGGCAATATTTACACAGTGTGTACTTTGTTTAAAACACTGTTGTGATAAATAGACTGTAAAATTATGTAAACTATGACATCTAATAACCAACATTTACACACATAAAAAGTACTCGCTAAGTGGGTCTGACACAAATTTTTATATAAATAACTTAAATGTTAACACACAAAAATTCATCTGATTTACTGTGTTATTTTGGCTCCACATGTTGAATTATTTTAGTTATCTAATTTTGAATATTTTCATTTAAGTGTTTGCTTTAAAAAAAATCTGTAACACCAGCACATAGCTGTATTTTCTGTTTGAAATAAGCATCCGTATTCCCGAGTTGTGAGTGTGTTACAGGAAAACAAACTTCATCAAAAATATCAAAAAATTAGTTTTGTGAGCAGAGCGTTGTGGTATTTTGTGTTTTTGTCCTGCTTGGTGTGCCAAGATTGTCATTGGATTACGCCAAAGATCACTGGTTACAAATAATAAAAAGCAGAATCTTTGAGAAGTGTTAAGTTACAGATCCCACTTGAATATTTCACTAATCTTTGTAATAAACTTCATGACCGGACATTAAAAATCATAGCTTTACATGGCATAGAAAACTACTTAACAGAATTTTTTAAGTTAGTTGGATTTCAGTTCTATCTGTATTTTTTCATGTGGGCCAAAAATGTTCAAATAACGAAGGAAACTTTGATTACGGTCGCAGATGTGAAATGAGTAATGTATGGAAAAGAAGTTGTATTTTGAAATAACTGTTAAGATGTTCCCTGTGCCTTGACAAGTTTGTTTAATAAACATTGAATCCGTTAATTAAGTAATGGAGGAATATATGTAAATCGATGACTGGGATCTCCCACGAGTGTTGTGCATGTGTGGCGGTGTAGTAGTGGGGAGTCGAGCGGGGCTGTGTGCGGCAGGTTCCCGGTGGTGAGCCTGGGCGTGGTGCGGTGGGTGGAGAGCACGGTGATGGAGCCCAGCTACTTCAAGCTGTGCACAGAGCACACGCCGGTGCACGTGGCTGTGCTTGACGAGGTCGTCACCTGCCACATGCTGCTGCACCCCAGGGTACTACAGCTGCTTGTGCGGCTCTTTGAGTCCAAGCAGGATGAGCTCGAGATACTCGTCCAGGTTTGTTCCAGCTTCTCATCACAAACCTCAATTATTAAATACCATGTTTACCCATGTATCTTAATACACTTTTTATTACCATATTTTGGCTTCAAAAGAGGGGGTGCATTATATATTCAGGGTAACTTTTTTGTTGCATATTTCTATGGACTGATTACACTGTAACTATGATTAAAGCATCTGCCACTTCCTTTCATTCCTCTGCCTACTGTAACAAAGCTTAAAAGTGAAATTTATTTCCTTTCTCTCGCTTTCCTTCTCTCTCTGAGTGTGCATGGGAGCCAAGGAGAGGGTGGAATGTTGACGGGATAAGCACAGTAGCCTGAGGGCAGAGAAAGAGAGATTCCAGGAATGTGGGGGNAGGAGAGGGTGGAATGTTGACGGGATAAGCACAGTAGCCTGAGGGCAGAGAAAGAGAGATTCCAGGAATGTGGGGGGAATGTGCCAACCACCTTGTCTTCCACACAAATGGCAGTTTTGCAATGGTCTGCATAAAAGAAAATGAAAACNGGGGGAATGTGCCAACCACCTTGTCTTCCACACAAATGGCAGTTTTGCAATGGTCTGCATAAAAGAAAATGAAAACATAAACACAGTTTTTAATGAAGGACAAAAGCTATCTGTAAATACGTGTTCCCACGTTATCATCTCACAGCTGCATTTTGAAACTCCCACATGCGTAATATACTCGGTACAATTTTTTTTCCCTAAATTTGGAAGTGGAAATACAGCATGCATATGATATGCAAAGGCATAAGATATGCTGGTATCATACCATTGTAATACTCTTTAAATTGTAAGCCATACTGGGGTAGGGCTTCAATCATCACACAGTCTTCTCACCTCACAACCCGTAGCAGTTTGTGGCCACTGAACACTTTTGTAATCTAACCCTTTTCTCTTTTTGCTGTATAAGCTTTATCATTTCATTTTGTAAGACTTTGTCATCTCTATTTTCTTTCATCTCCTACTTTGGTTTGCTGTTTATATTCTGTCTTGTAAACTATCTACATATTCCATGTCCTGTGGTATATATGATTATTGATGGGATCATTAACATCTTTGGCTTCTTCATATTGCAGAGAGCATGAACAAGGTGCATTAAGGAGATACTATACCTGGCATGCCATCTACTCTGATACTAGGGTCAAGATGATGAGAATGGAATGAGATGTGCTTTGTCCTTCTATAGAAATAAAATAATACAAAAATATATATGACAGCACTTATAAAGTGAGACTATTACATGCCAGCCATGAGCTCCACATGTTGGAAAAAATGTGCGAGGACATGTGGTCCCAACCTAATACCCACCCAAATGTACATATAGGTGCCTAAATCCGACTCCCCTTTCAATACCATACATTTTGTCTGTCTCAAAAGGCCCATGATCACCAGGAACTCACAAACTAATCCAATCTACAATCACCTATGAGAGAGTTCTTGAGCCGCTGGCTGAGAATGCCATTAACCTAGCACTCGATGGCTGTGAACCAAGCAGCCAGGTACATGGTCCGTGATTGGAGTCTAAGAGAACACAGTGTATCAAGTGACCGTCAAGGTGGTTCCCTGTTCTCCCTCCAGGATCTCTCAATCCTGAGTACTGAACAGACAGGGATGCTGTTTCACCCATTTTCCAGTACGAAGTGCTTTTCTCACAAAAAAAGTGACACTCTAGCTAATGCCATTACTGCTGTTGTCAGGGTGGTTCTCTGTCAAGGTAAGAAACTTCCTGCTTTCTGGCATTAGTCCCACTCTTCTTGACTTAACCAAACTTTTACAAGCATAGAGAAGAGCTGTAAAGAATTTTGCTTGAAAATTATTAGAACTTCAAGACTAGTTTCAAATCACAATAGTGATCTGAAACTAGCCTGTTTATGCTCCCTTTTACCATAGCAGAGGAATGGGAAAGGATTAGCAAAGGAGTGGTTGGTGAGGAGGGAGCGAGAGTTGTCCAGCCATCAGGGGAATTGTCATTCCTGCATGTCTCATATCAACAATTCACGTGATGGCCAAACTCCATTCTCTTCCTCCATGGTGGAGGTACTGAGCTGTGGTTAAAGTGGTTATTAAAGTAATGTGGTATTTTAAGTTTATGGGTCCAAACAGTTCCTTTATGCCTGCTATAATTGAAGCTGAAGTCATTTAAGGAAAACTGTCTCTAAACCCATGAAGTTTAGGTTTTCTAAAATTGTAAAATATACAGAGTATTGGTGGTATGAAGGTAACTAGGAATCAACACTGATAACACAAGTTACAGCAGGTTTTGCTGCTAATAGTCTTTGAGCTCATGGTACACTACTTTACATGTACGCTGTACTGTAAACTCTCGATTCTAAGACCTTTCATGGTCCCCAGGAAAAGGGTTGTTATTTCGAGGGAGTCTATATTGGAAAGGCCTTTTCAATTAAATTCTTTTACATGGTTCCCTACCAAAGGGTTGTTATTTCGAGAGGGTCGNCTATATTGGAAAGGCCTTTTCAATTAAATTCTTTTACATGGTTCCCTACCAAAGGGTTGTTATTTCGAGAGGGTCGCTATTCCAGAGGTCTTAGAATTGAGAGTTGACTGTATTAACCATGCACATTCCTCGCGCTGGGCAGTTTAAGGAGAAGTGTATCTCAGTTGTATGGTCTTCTTCTGTTGCAGCTTGAAATGAGGAAGATGCTACTGGACCGCATGGTCAACCNAGTGTATCTCAGTTGTATGGTCTTCTTCTGTTGCAGCTTGAAATGAGGAAGATGCTACTGGACCGCATGGTCAACCTGTTGAGTCGTGGCTGCGTGGTTCCAGTTGTCAAGTACATTAAGCAGTGTTGGCAGCGAGGCGACACAGATGTCTCGCTCATCCGTTATTTTGTCACTGAGGTATAGTCATCATTAATTACTTCTAAATTTGATGTTCTACTGTATCATTGACTATCACATGCTGACTGTCTATACGTCTGTCTGCTATAGAATAGAACCTTTATTTTTCAAGCCGGATTTGAAGAACATAGCAGTTTTACAAAGTCATTCCCAGGAAACATTTTTAATAAATACTAAAAAAAATTAACAAAAAATAGAAAAATGTTGGTACAAATGCAAGTAGAGTAAATACATTTGGTAGCAAACGACAATAAATGATAGGGATTGTAGTGTTGCTAACCTTAATTGGTACACCATGAAATGAAAAAGAAACCCTGTAATGTTCGGCCGCTAGTTACAGCCGATGTTACGTTGCCACGGCTTGCTCAAAGGTAGAACACAAGGCTCAGTAAAAATGGACGCCGATTAATTAAAAAATAAGTTCCAAGTTCCAGGTTAGTTGTTATATATGTTTATTTAACCTTTAGCGACACAGTTCACAACCGAATCTCATATGCAGAGTACGAACATTCTCATATAAATATACCAGTGCAGAAACAGCGCCACCGTCGTTTACAGATTATTGATGTCTCAAACTTGCATCAAAAGAAATATTAAATGCGTCAACCTCCCACACCGGCAGAGAAATAAAATAAAGTCTAGTTGCCGATGTGGGGGTTANGAAATATTAAATGCGTCAACCTCCCACACCGGCAGAGAAATAAAATAAAGTCTAGTTGCCGATGTGGGGGTTATCATCCTGCCCTACGCGACCTAGACGACCATTGTTTGACGGAACTGAAGGGCGACTGCCCTCGCCGCCGACTGACTTGAAGTGCTTCTGTATGACGACTGACGTGAAGAAGTGAAGGGCGACAGACAGACGCGTCTTTTGTCCTGCCTCTCACCCCCCTCTTCTGAGATAAGGGCCTGGACAGCACGCTCTCAACACGTTACCGTAACTAAGGCTGCGCCGTCAACATAAACGAACTTCTCGTACAACAAAACTTGTACGACACAGCCTGAAAGTATCTAAATAATGCTGACGCTTAACAAAAAACTGAAAACTACGATGTTCGAAACAAAACTGTAAACGTCCGCCCGATAACCTACAATACCACACGTCTGCCGGATAAACAAACTGCCACGGGAAACGAGCCACCTAGGCTTTAAACTTGAAACCCGATAAAAATATTACGAAGCTTTCCAAAGCTTAAGAAAAATGAATGAAATTGAAACACGTGTCCCGAAAATTAAGAATATTGCTTCATTACAACCCTTAAAAAATATGGTAAAAACTGCAGCTGTGCTGATTCCAAGTGGGTGTGCTGCCTGCATCTGTTAATGTAAAAAGCGAAAGTGACACATGATAACTTAAAGGATGTGTTGTTGTTATCCATTCTTTCCTTTCTCTGCACTCACTACTATGTGCATAGTATAGTCTGTTTCACAAACAAGTGCACTTTTTTTTGACAGTTCTAAAAGTATTCCTGTGTCATTATTTGTTAAGTTACATTTTAAAATTAACTTAAGTGCACATAGTAATTTCAAGTCCTTTTTGTTGCTTTCAAAGGAAATTTAACTGGGCGTTAATTTTAAAGTAACTTAACTGAACTCCTTTACTCTGCAAGTGACTTATAAATGTGTGGGCATACTTTAGCATAGAACACTGTGATTCTATGAAAGTGGTGAAACATAAAACTTATAGGGGTGGGCATAGCTTTGAAAATTCGAATTTGAATAGAATGTTTTTAATATTCTGCTTTGTATTCAAAATAAAATTTTTTGCTTCGAACTTTGAAGAAAATAAAGTACTTTTGGGCAGCATAAATTACTTATTATTATCTGCCCAAAAAACAAAAGACGATGTGGGCTTACTAACATCAACATCAAAGGTTTTTATTTGACGTATGCCACATACATGGCCAGTGAATCATGTAAACATAATTTCAACTCAACAGAATGCCCACAAATTAGTCCAAACTGCATTTCGGTGTAAAATAATTGTCAGTATCTAATTTTACTCACAAGATAGCAAAATGTAATTATCGAAACAAAAAACTTTTTATATCATGAAACACTTCATTATCTTCCCAAACTTTATTCGGCCAACAAATTTCAATGGGTAATACAGTGAAACCTCTATTATTAGTTTTTCATGGGACCTACTGAAAAAAACTCGGCATGCGGGAAAACTCAACATGTGGACCACTCTCCTCAAAAAGTAAAACTTAACCTAAAAGAAAAAAAAACTATGTATTTTCATCTTTAGGTATAATGAGTTGATTGCCTGTAATGAACAGTGGGCATATCTTAAATACTGGATGAAAAAACATATCTCAATCTTTTAATACAAGTATTTTATTATAAAATATTGAAATGCACTTAATGCATCACTCACCAATGCAAAGCCTCATTTGCAGTAGTGGTGTCCAGTGTTTCACAGGAAGAGAAGAATACCTTTTAAATATTTAATATTCCTGGCATTTATTTTCAAAATTTCCTTAAGATTGGCAAGAACACTATAAAAATATTGTAGCTAGATTAAGACAAAAAATTATTAACGACTGTACACAAGCAAATGACTACCTACATTCTTGCACTTTTAATTCAAAACGGAATGAAAATTACATTTTAATTTATGTATTTTAAAAACACTTAATTATTTCTTCTTGAAGAAGTCCTTAATTGATAACGGCTTTGTCTCTGCAATACATTTCATACTCTACAATGAAGCCTCCATTTTAAAAATGTTTGCCTGATCTACATTGTCAAGTTTTTGAGCGTAGCAGAATGCTTTAACCTTTTCAAAAGCATCACATGCTTCTGAAAATGATGGCACCGAGTCCTCCGAGACCTGTGTATCTTCTGCTTCTTCTTCACTGCTTTCTGGAGTTCGAACTTCACCACACAATTCGTCAACAGTCTGGACACCACATGTGGCGAGTTCACCATCACAACTTTTGTATGCATCAAAACTTTTTCCAGTCTGCTTGAAAGTTGGTTTCATCATCTGACACAGCTTCAGTGTGTGCTGTAATCTGCTGACCAATCCCACACTTGCTGAAACAATTGGCAATTGTTGCAGTTGTTATCTTCTGCCATGATGCTGCAGTGTAGTGGATGTCTTGAAACAGATTGATTTTCAGTGCTGCATTCTTATCACCCTTCTGCAAATCCAGCAGGCAAATAACGTTTTTGCTCAAGCATTTTTCTGTACTCATGCTTGAAGCACTTGATAACCCCCATATCTGATGGCTGCAACGCACTAGTGCAGTTAGGCGGGTAAAAAATCACTTTCACATTTTTTAGAAATGATGTGTCTTTAGGATGCGCAGCGCAATTATCCACAAACAGTAGGATTTTTTGGCAGCGAGCACCCATTGCACAGTCAAGTGAGCGCAGAAATGCACTAAAAATTTCATTTGTCATCAATGACAGCAATTTTCTGAAGAACATACTATTTTCTGATAAAGCGACCTTCACAAACCATGGGTGCATAAGTTTACGAAATATGCACTACTGGGTGACAGAGAATCCGCGTTGGGTCCGGCACATGGAGCACCAGTGACAGTGGAAAGTGAACGTGTAGTGTGGAATCATTGGAGACTATTTCATAGCGCCATACCTCATCCAAGAGACAATGACCAGCTGTAAGTATGCCCACATCCTCAGAGAGACCTTACCGGCACTTCTGGAAGACATACCCCTCATGATGTGTGGTTTCAGCATGATGGTTGTCCTGCACATTTTGGCAAGTGTTAAATGAAACGTTTCCAAACCGGTGGTTAGGACGTGATGGTGGTGTTAGATGGCAAGCTTGCTCCCCTGACCTCACACCTCTCCATTTTTTTCCTGTGGGGAACACTGAAATATAGGGTATACAACACGGTTCCTACAATGCCAGAAGACATGCAGCTTGCAGAGGCATTATGCCAGAAACACTTCAGGCTGCTCGTCACTCTCTACATGTGTGTTTACAGGTGTGTATTGCTGTCGATGGTAAACACATCGAGCATATGCTGTGGAAAGACGTAATGTGAAGCGTTTCAACCATAACTGTGCTCTTTTGTACTATGCATGCTGATGCGATTGCATTTCTCCTTAGGTTGGTTTGTTCTATTTTTGCTGTGCATCTGTACGCACTCGTTACTCAGTACAGTTAATGACAAGGAAACAAATCTCCTGAATTACGTTGGTATCTGAACAAAATGTAATATATTGATATCAGACATGCACTCACATTGCCTGTCTTCCCTCCACTGCAGTGCTCACCTTTGTCCAATATCGCATTCCGTACCCCTTGCCCCATTAAGGTAAGCGCTATGCTGCTTTAAGGAAGCAGTCCCGCCAGGATGAGTCACGGTGTGTGTTGCTTGCTTACAGCTGTGAGTACAGGTCCGCAGCCCCATGCTACCAACCCCCTTAACTTCATATTTGCACATTATTTCTTGGCGTTTCTGTGTTACTTTCCATTGTGTATGCTATATCACTGAATTACTCTTTGCACGTTCTTTCAGATGCCGTCGAAATAAATGTATATTTCCAGGGGAAAAATCATATGTAGTTTAATTATTTCTGTCCATACACGTGTTATGAATAGTCACTTTGCGGCAAATTACTTTCCTCCGTATGTAATTTCATT
Organism: Clitarchus hookeri; assembly: GCA_002778355.1. Taxonomy (NCBI): domain Eukaryota; kingdom Metazoa; phylum Arthropoda; class Insecta; order Phasmatodea; family Phasmatidae; genus Clitarchus; species Clitarchus hookeri. The sequence goes on from NQII01005342.1 coordinate 153,369, forward strand.
TAGTGGAAACCGCATTTCGTGATCTGCAAATGTTCTGGAAATTTTGGGGGTGTCCACGTTAGGCGGACCACCCTGTGTAGATATATATGTATATAATATATATCTATAAAACAACTAAAAGTGTGACAGTCTGAAGTATCAAACAATACACAGTTATTCTTCAGGGAAAGGACAGATTTTTATCACTGGTGTGGTGAAGTTATCTTGGGATGTTCTTAATGACACAACGCGTACTATCCCATCCTGCCCAGAGTGGACTTCAGTCACTCACGCTGTCTTCCACTTCATTGGAGATAAGTTCATCTCTTTCAACAGCACCAGCTGGTTCACTTGAAAGTTGGGCTAAGGTAAGGTCCACTTGTTTCTCTGCTGGAGTGTGTGTAGATACTCATCACTCCACCGCTTCCACATCCTCTGCTGGAACTGAGTGATTAGCTTCCACCTATCAAGACGGTTCTGAGGAATATCTGACAAGTCGTGATCTGGCAGAGCTACCAAGGCATCACCCACTAGGAAATGCGCTGGAGTGAGAACATTGTACTCTCGAAGATCTTCCGACAAGGCACATAGTGCTCGAGAGTTCAGCACTGCAGATATCTGTGCAAACAGGGTTCCCAGCTCTTTGAAGGTAAGCAGCTGTGTGCCCACCACACCTTTCATGTGTTGTTTTACACTTTTAATCACCACCTCCCAGGGGCTTCCAAAGTTCGGACTGGTTGGGAGACTGAACTGCCACTTTATCCCTTTCCGACTGGTCTCGCTGACATTTTGTTGTCAGCTTTCTCCATAGAAAAGGCTTTTGTACACATCCTTCAGGTAGTTTCTGGCACTCACCAAGTTAGGTCCATTGTCTGAGCATATCTCTGATGGAAGCCCTCGAATTGATACAAAACGTTTCAGTACAGCAAGGAATGCTGCTGCAGACAGTTCGGACATGAGCTCCAGGTGCACAGCCTTAGTTTCCATGCAGATAAACAAGCACAGAGAAACATTTTAGGTGGTCTTCCTTCTTGCTTTAACTGGAGTAGCAAGGAATGGGCCCCCTAAGTCAATTCCAACATTGTAAAACGCTCTACCCTGGGCGAATCGCGAGGCAGGGAGTGTAACCATCAGTGGGTCTGATGAAGCTGCACTCACTTTAGAACATCTAATATAGTTGTGAAGGAGCTTATGAATCAAAGTGCGAGCAGAAATGATCCAATATACTCAAAGTGTCAGGTGCAGTGTGGTTGATAGACCTGTGTGCAGGTTGTTCACGTAACAATGCATTATGATAAACTTTGACGGTCTGATTTGCTTCGGAAGTAGGATGGGATGCTTATTTTCTTCAGTCAATGGTGCATTATGCAGCCGGCCGCCCACCCTGACAACACCTTTTGAGTCCAAGAAACGCACCAGGCTTTTAATGGGTTTAGAACATGGTTCTCCCTCTTCCCAGAAGTAATTATAGGCATTGTACAACTCTACTGTTGTGTGCGACTTGCCAGTGGAATGGGACAGTCTTTGAAAAATATCTTCCGCTCGTAATATCCATGCCATGACTCTCTGAAGTTCAGAAAAAGAAGATGATTTCTCCAACAAGCCGAAAGGATCATCATAGTTCTGTACCTGACTGGCGTTTGCCTCCAAGACATTAGACATCACTGGTTTAACTTCGAGAAGAGGTACTTTCTCACAGCAATGCTGCACAGGCCAACTCTCGTGAGGATGCAACATCCAACTTGGCCCTGAAAACCATATTGTGTTCACCAGGCTGTCTGGAAGACAGCCACGTGAAGCAACATCACCAGGGTTATGTTCCGATGGAACATGCCTCCATGAACTAGGTGGTACAATGGACTGGATCTCTCCAACTCGATTGGCGACAAAAGTTTTTAAACTGCGTGGTGACAATCGTAACCAGGCCAGGACTACTGTGGAGTCTGTCCAGGCATGCAATGCAAGGTTAACAACTTTTGAATCTTAGAGTCTCACCACACATTGCCAAAGTTTGTACAGCAAAACTGCTGCACACAGCTCTAACCTTGGAACAGACAGTCTTGAGTGGTGCCACCCTGGAATTGGCGACAAGCAGGTGAACTTCAGCGGCACCATCAGCTGTGACACAACGAGCATAAATGACTGCAGCGTATGCCTTCTCACTGGCATCACAAAAACCATGAAACTGCAGGTCATGTTTGTGGACTGGAACGAATATGCTGACACTAACCTCAGACAAAGACCGCAAAGAGTCCTTAAAATATATCCACACTCTCGATATGTTTTCCCAACTGGCTCATCCCAACCTAGGTCTTGATTCCACAAGGTCTGTAACAACATCTTACTGGATGTGACTACATAGGTCATAATACGAGCAACAGTTCAGAGTATACCACGCTTTGTTACTGGAAAGTCAGGGACATTCACTTTGTACAAAAGTTATTCCTGTACTGGGTCCCATTGTAAACCCAACACTTTCACTGAATCAGAGCAACTAAACATACGAGATGTGCTCGCACTTTCATGTTGGTCATCAAAGAGCTCTTCATGGTTGGAGCACCACTTGTGTAGTTAGAACCCTCCTGCTGCCAAGATTCCGATGAGCCGAGTCTTTAGCAGCAGTTGCAGTTGCAGCTTCTGTAACTATATCGTCAACAAAGACATCATTGAGTATAGCATGAGCAGCTAGTGGAAACTTGTTACCCTCATCTGTTGCAAGTTGCTGCAGGGTGTGGAGGTTCTGAAAAGGTGAAGATGCCAGCCCATACGTGACTGTGTTCAACTCATAGATGCTAACCGGGTCATCCACTGAATTTCTCCAAAGAATGCACTGGTACTTCCTATCAGTGGGATCAACAACCATTTGTCTGAACATCTTGCATACATCCGCAGTCACCACAATAGGAAATGTTCGGAAGCTCAAAACTATATCAAAAATTTCCTTCTGTAATTTTGGCCCAGAAAGCAGAAGATCATTCAGTGATTGTCCATTAGTGGTCTTACAGGATGTATTGAAAACTACCCTCACTTTTGTGGAAACACTTTCCTCCTTGATTACTGCTTGGTGAGAAATAAAGTAGGCTGGCTGAGCAATCACGCGTGCATAGCAACAGTGGTAGCCAATAACAGCAGCGGTTACAGGTCTTCCCATTCCCTTCCATAAGCACCTTTTATCTCGTGACCATGCCATGTTCTTTGTGTGCAGTGTTTAGCTTAGGGATACATTTTTCAATAGTGCTGTTATAACTTTGAATTTTGTCTTTTCATCTTAGATTCGGATTACAGATTGTAATTTTAATTGACTGCAGTGTCTGTTGATGACCTGCCTATGATATTTATGTTATAATGTGATTTTAATTATGGTTTTAAATTTCGGTTTTGTGCTTTTTATTGATGACTCTTTTACCTCAATAATAACGCCGCACCAGCACCGCTGGTTTCTGCTGCAACCCGCCTCAATTCTGTTTCGTACATATTGCAGTTGGCCTTGAAAAGTAGGCCACGGCCTTCAGACCAGTGTGCGCATGTGTGTCGGCTGACTTTACGTGTGCCATCAGTATGTTGGATAAATTAAGGCATGATTGTGGTACAGTGCACAAATAATTGTTTGTTTATTTATTAATTTACTTTTTTCATTTTAGTTAGAAGACTCTTCACTTTGGCTGAAAATGTACTCTGGTAAAAACTGTATCCAGTGTCACAAAGTTTATGTTTTTGTGATGATACGTGGAAGAGAATGGCCTTGTGAGATATATATTACTATCTGGAAAACTTACCGCTTTTTTTTAATAAATTTGTGGTTTGTTAATAAATCTTCTGATTTTTGCACAAAGTGTCATTGAGAATGGACATTGCGCTTGTTAAAAGTTAAGCTGCGCTCATGTTTGAACTTTTTTCTCATCAATTTTCAGGTCGTTTATGGTCTTGTGATAATATATTTTTGTCCAGAAGACTGCTTCCTATTGAAATAAATTCAAATTTCGTTAATAAATAATTTAAATTTTCTACAAAAAAGCCTTTGGAAATGGATTTTGCACTCATTAAAAGTCAAGCGATGCACAATGTTTAAACTTATTTCTTGTCAACTACATATTGTTTATGGTCTAGTAGGGGGTACCATTTAATTTGCAGAACATCTGCCTAGTGAATTACATTTTTATATTTAATTGAAATTAAAAATATTTGTACCATTGATGACGAAACACTGCCTTAACGTAAAAAAACCACTCTTTCATAACAACTTGTATGTATTGGGGTGTTAAAATAAGTAAATTTGGGTTTAATAAATCCAGCGAAGTAGAATAAAGATTTTCAGGAACTGTGACTTTTGTTAAATTGGGGTTCTACTGTAGTTCTGTACTCTAACATTGAATTGTAAAGTTCTGCATTGGTGGCCACTAATTTTTTGTATGTACTTTTGTTTAAAAAATTTCTAATTTATATCTTTAATTATTTAATTTGGTTCTTTTATTTCCAGTCATTGGTTCACTAAGTCACCAAAGGTCTTAGCATGTTGAGCACTTTTCGTGTTTTTTTCTTGTTACACATTTTTTTTGTAATATATTGGTTGATAGAAATTTATTTTCCCCTTAGGTTTTGGAAGCCATTTCTCCCCCATACACACCAGAGTTTGTGCAGTTGTTCTTGCCAATGGTGGAGAATGACGAAATTACAGGCACAATGAGAGGAGATGGTGAAAATGACACTGTTTCAGAATTTATTGGTAAGTGTTTTCTTCTGTGCAATACTAGCTGCCTCTCAGTTTTTATGTTAAGTAAAATTCTGCAGATATTCATTCATTACATATACTGAAACCAGTGATGATACAGTTGATGGACCCAAAAAAAAGGTTTGTTATTTTGAGAAAATCACTATTTCAGAGGTTTTAGAAATGATAGTTGGCTGTATTTATAACTTTCGTTTCAGTAGCACCTTTGGTTACTGAAAGTTGTATTTAACCAGAAAATTTTAATGAATATTACAAGTGATTCATTTACTTGATGAACAACGTCATCAGTATCCTCTTGTTTGTAATCATAATTCTACTTTACAAATTAATTTGAAATGTAAGCAAGAACCTTTATATTAAATGCTTTATAGATTCCTTTTTGTTTTGTTCTTCTAAGAATTTTGATACTGTTTTCATTTCTTCATTTTCTAAGTGTTTGTTATTTTTTCACAAATGAATTAATAAAATGTTTTTTTTAATATTTTCATACTATATAAAGACTGTTGGTACTTCAGAAGTTTGATTAATTTTTTTACGTTGGGTTTAATTGACATCTTTCATGCTAATAATATACTAAAATGTAGGGGTGTGCGAAGCTTAGCATTTTCGAAGTCGAATCGAAGACTTTAGTGCCTTCGACTTCATCTTTGAATAAAAAAATCTTCTAGTGAAAAGTCGAAGATTTTCACCAAGTGTTTTTTCCACCGAAACTAGTATCAAAACCAGCAGCCAGCGTGGTGCATGCTACAAACATTATAACTGTGAACTATCTATTTCTAACTAGCCGTTGTCGACACAGTCCTCTCACTGTTTTTAATTCATATTGAATACATAATATAAATGTTAAAGTTACATTTAATCAAAACTATAATTTTAATGTTAATTACTGTGTTAAAATATGTATGGTATATATGTAGGGCCCCTCATTTATGGGAAATAAAATGAGCTGATTTTGTTACTAAAATTTTGCTATTTCGTGTTAATAATAGTTTAATTTCAACAAATAAATTAGGATAATAATGCATGTGTTATCATTAGGACATGAATCTCCTGTTTTTGTAACAATTTCAATCAAACCTAAATGAACTTGTTATTCATTAGTTTTAATCAATACATTTTTCCATGAAAACATTAAAAAATATTAAATATTTAACAATAAGAATGAAAGGATAATCTGACGAGAGTACTCTTGGTCTTGTATCACACATTGTCAGTCAGTTTTGTGTTATCAGTCTTGTACATTCTCGATACATTTTGAAACTGTTTAAGAACACTCGCTATCATTTGAGTTTGCTAAGGGTTATTTACCACCCAAATACAGCTTCTGTTCATATGTAGGGAACAAAATTTGAATTAGATAACAACAAACACCATTCCTACACTTAGGCTGTGTCCGAATTAGCACTTTTAGTTTATTAAAAGGTCACGTAACCAGAATTACTTGACTAAAATTATGTCTTATTTGGTATTTTAGTATTTAGTTTTTATTGTGTAACGAAACATACTAGAATACTAAATTACCAAATTGCAATCATCTTTTAACAAGGGACTATCTACGGTGCCCAAATTGAACGCTACTAAATACTTATACTAAATGGTCAATTCAAACATGGCCTTAGTGTATTTTGAGTATGTGACTACGTTAGTGTTTTTGCACAAGGCAGTTGCCATCCACCTACAAAGTATAATACCACTGATGAAAAGGAAAATTATAAAACTTATGTGAAATTAAAATAACAGCAAACACTGGCAAAATACCTGTTCACTGTTAAATTTTACTACATATAAAATTAAAATACTCCTTATGTAGTAAAAAAGTTTCAACCAAGTTTCTAATCATAAGCAAAAACTTCTTTGTTTTTGTTTTCTTGGCAATCCAAAAATTGCTGCCAACAGATATGTGCATTTTTACACTAAGTTCCTTCCAATGTAGTTTACCACACTATCACTATTCACTATGTATATGGCAAGACTGCACAGCATTATTTGCATTCTGTTCAGTTTATGAAACATGTGGAAGTCAAAACTCCCGGGCACGATAAAGATCACTTACTATTTTTGGCATTCTTAACCGATTTTCCAACGCAAGCAGATGACTAAAATTAGTATCCTAGCTCATCATCATGAACCTAACCACAAATTACAAAAAACGAGTAAAGTTGGAAGTGTTTACAAATACCGCCAATATTTAATGCGTAATTATTTCATTGACCTAAAATAATATTCATCTGTTTTATACCCAAGTATTTGCTTTCGTAATATCTCGCAACATTTTTTGTTGGAATCGCCTGTTTAAAATAATGAAAAATAGGTTATGAGTACTTTCTACATTTACAATGCTTTCCGTTCCTGTTGTTTACTTCACGTAAAAATATGGCTTCACGCAATTTACACTTTTTTTGTGCATTTATTGGGTATATTTTATTCTGACTGTGGTAAAAATTCCTGTTGCGAGTTACAATGTAGAGAAGTTTTCTTTTTCTCATGTTGCAGAACAAGAATGTGCCGGAGTCTATTTGCCTCCATGATGGCTANAAATAATATTCATCTGTTTTATACCCAAGTATTTGCTTTCGTAATATCTCGCAACATTTTTTGTTGGAATCGCCTATTTAAAATAATGAAAAATAGGTTATGAGTACTTTCTACATTTACAATGCTTTCCGTTCCTGTTGTTTACTTCACGTAAAAATATGGCTTCACGCAATTTACACTTTTTTTGTGCATTTATTGGGTATATTTTATTCTGACTGTGGTAAAAATTCCTGTTGCGAGTTCCAATGTAGAGAAGTTTTCTTTTTCTCATGTTGCAGAACAAGAATGTGCCGGAGTCTATTTGCCTCCATGATGGCTANCAATGTAGAGAAGTTTTCTTTTTCTCATGTTGCAGAACAAGAATGTGCCGGAGTCTATTTGCCTCCATGATGGCTATGTGTGCCCATTTATCTTTGGTACTTTGTACGTTTGTTTGCTTCCGGTGTATGTTTATTCAATCACAACCAAACTTTTAAAATTGGTTCGTAATTACAGTTTTTTATTTACTGCATCCACGTTTTATTATTGAGTGAATGATCGTAAAATCAGTTAACAATGTCAAACCAACGAGACAGAAATTATCTCTCCATCGAATGCAAAATGGAAATCCTAAAACGCATCGACGTACACGTGGGGACACGGGTCTCCTTGGCTAAAGAAGTAGGTCTGCCAGTTTCTATGTTGAATACAAACAAAGATGAGAACTTCAATTGAGAATGTCGCCGAACATAGCAAGCCGATGCAAAAGAAAATAAAGTCCAGTAAAACTTCAAGATATGAAGAGGTTGATAGTCTGCTGAAAGAGTGGTTTGTTAGTGTGAAAACTGCCGGTGTTCCCATAGATTGTAAAATGTTACGTGAAAAAGCTGTCCATATCGCAGCTCGTCTTGGGATTGACAATTTCACTTCTACCAATGGTTGGATTGACCGTTTTAAAAACAGTAATGACGTTGTTTATAATACTGTTTATGGGAAAGTCGAAGTGTTGATCCACAAACTGTTTAACACTGGCGAGAAAAGTTACCAGAGCTTGTGAGAAGTTATGAGCCTCTGGACATTTTCAACTGCGACGAAACTGGTCTTTTCTACAGTTTGCTGCCCAACTATACTTTCTGCTTTTGTGGTGAAAAGTGCTTTGGGGGGAAACTGCAAACAGAGAGTCACAGTACTGTTGTTCACAAATGCAGGTGGTAGTGAGAAGTTGCCTCCTGTTGTGGTAGGCCGGTTCTTGAAACCTAGATGTTTTGCAGTACGACGTTAGCGCCCGTTGCTCTAGTTGTCTTCGTCAGTTTCAACTCTGCGCTGGGTTATGCTCTATCCCCTTCCTTTACCTCACCTGTTCTCTCTCCCTTGCTTTCCCCACCTCTTGTGCATCATAATTTTTTATGATCTAAGCAATTTATTTAAGTCGATGCACACTTTGCTCCTATCCTATTCTCGGTCATCGCCTGAACATGTACCGTTTGAGATCAGTAAGTTTCTAGGTCCTACACTGTTAGCCTTGTTTCCCTTAGCTCAAATCGCTCATTTATAAGGTGCACCTGTCTCAGCTAAATCCTTATCTGCAACGCAGTTAATTGTTTGATGATTATGTTTTATACCTGCAGTTTGGCTGTTCATATTTGCTTTGTATACGCATATTGTTTCCTTAGCTCTTCATTGTTTTGTATTCCCCCTTCTAATCCATTGTAATTTTGCATGCTTCTCGTCTTCCCACGGAGTCGCGCGTATCAGTATCAACTGTACTCACCAAGGCATACAAAGTCGATGTACAGTACATGATGTACACATGCACAAGTAATACTAATAGATAATGCAAATAAAATAAATTTTCAACACACATTGTTTTTGCTTACGNCACATGCACAAGTAATACTAATAGATAATGCAAATAAAATAAATTTTCAACACACATTGTTTTTGCTTACGTCTCGCTGCCCTGCATTTAGTCCTATTTATGTAATGTACCACTTCCAAAATAACCTGTTGTTTATTTTGTCACAATGTCGCACTTAACTCTTACTTTGTAACAAAAAATAATAACAATAGACGTCTCAGACTTCACCTCATGTATTTAAAAAGCACGGCATAAAAACAATAGAAAAAATTTGGAAATACAATAAAATATGTACTGTAGAATTTTATTAGACGTTCAGCAAACAATTGCAATGTTGCAAAATTAACGAAACCCTATTCTCTGCACTTTATCAATAACAATATTCAAAACATTTTTATTTCTTAGCAAGTAACTGTGACTGTTGTGGGCGTAGCCTACCTTTTTAACTGTGGTTTTTCATTTAAAATATTTAATTGACTGGAGCTTTGACGGGTCACTTGACGCCTCCGTCGACCTTCATATTTTAACATGTTAGTTTTATAAAGAGGAGGTTTTACTGGGCTCATAAAGCTGCCCTTCTTTTTTTTAATTTCTGTTTTTACAGTCTAGTCAAATGAAATACTTTAATTGTAATCCACAAATTATAATTGTTTTCAATAATCATTAACCATTCTGTAAACTGTAAATGATATTGTTTTACATATTCTATAATCAACAGAGCAATTTATTAAATCCATTATATTCTTGTCAAGTTTTATTTAAAAAATTTATGTGAATCTGGAATAAAATTGCTATGGTGATCTTTGTCTTTTTAATTGCCAAGTTGCTTGTTATAAAATCTAGGGTGCTGCTTTGTCATTATGTATATTTAATTGGCAAATATATATATCAACTGAAATTTCTTCCTATATTATTTGTGTTTCGGCACAGCAGGCGTGAAGACATTGCCTACCAAATATTTTGCAAACAAAAAAAGCTTGGATGAGGAAGTAAATAGTATTCTTCCCATCTGCATGCCTCGATGTAAAGATAGGACTGCAGAACAGGAAAGTTATTTTGTTTATAGATAACTGCCCAACCCACTCTGAAAACATAGTTTTAAGAAACGTCGGAGTTAAATTTTTCTCTCCCTACCTGCACCAGTGAGCTTCAGCCTCTAAATATGGGCATCATTCAAATTTTAAAGGTGGAGAATAGAAAGAGACTGGTGCAGAAAGCACTGAATTTGGTCGACAGTGGTTCTGGTGGAACAGCCAATATGAGCATCAATGTGCTGACTGCTCGGCACTACATCGCACGAGCATAGTCTGAAGTTGAAGTTGGCACCATACAAACTGCTTCGAAAAAACAGGTTGTCCTGTTAAGAAAACTGATGCTATCCTGGAGGAGCATGACGTAATTTCTGCAGAGTGGGATGTTCTTAGTGTGGGTGCTTCTTTTGAAGAGTTCATCGACATTAATGCTGATGTTATGACATCTGAAGTGCAGTCTGTTGATGATGCTATAGGGCAACATTTGGTAAAGAAGGGCATCAGTGACGAAGCACGATGTGAAGGTTGCCATGAAGAGGAGGAGGAAGCGGATCCATCATCTCCCACTTACAGAGAAGCAGATTACCTCCTAAACATTGTTAATAGTAACAAAGGTTTTTTTAAATTAATATTTTTGACCTATATGACAAAAGTAGCAGNTCATCTCCCACTTACAGAGAAGCAGATTACCTCCTAAACATTGTTAATAGTAACAAAGGTTTTTTTAAATTAATATTTTTGACCTATATGACAAAAGTAGCAGCATTTTTATTGTATGTAATGAAAATAATTTTGAGGTGGTGAACATTATTTACATAAAATTACTTTCAATTTAGTGTTTCCCTTTATTTACACAGTTTTTTTTTTTTTTTTTTTTTTTCCTAGAAAAGTGCAAAATAGTGGTTTTTCTGTAATAAAATGGCAAAACTGTT
>NQII01005343.1:0-162405 GCA_002778355.1 Clitarchus hookeri
CTGTTTCAGGGTAAGAGCTGATAATGGCGGTGCCTGTGACATCTTCGATGAATGCAAGAATAATCTACAATTTTGGGACCTGCAAATTTTATGTAGCTTGAAAGTCTTCACTTTTTCACACTGTGCACATAATTCGTAAAAAATAAATAAATGAATTAACCACCATTGTGAAAGATAACTTGCAAAAATCGTATATTGCGTCACCATACTGAACCACAGCATTGAAATTAAAGGGCGTAATCCGTACTTGGCTTTGAAACTCAATTGAGCCAAAATTGAAATTTAACTGGAATATAATAATGTATCTTCATTACNGGCTTTGAAACTCAATTGAGCCAAAATTGAAATTTAACTGGAATATAATAATGTATCTTCATTACCACCAACTTATTTTAAGAACGACAGACACAATGATACTTAGGGAAGCCCACTCCTTCTAGTTTACGAGTACAGGCCAGTTTTAATGTTAAAATATATAGCCAGCAAATCCTCGGTATTTAAATATGATACAAAATTTTTAATTTAATATGATGTTCAGACAATAGAACGTAGTTTTATACAGCTTATTATTTTGTGATACTCACCAACCGATCACTTAAATATCGATTTAAACGTAAAGTTCCAAGAGGCTCGTTGGCCCTAGCCAACACATGCACAGTGTTTCCCGAAGATGGACTCAAATACGTCGATAAAGATCCTCATTTACGCTAAGGATTAAAGTGACGGGCAGTTTTTTTTTTCGCCAGAAACACGCCTGCATGCGAGTATTAGTTATGGTTATTTTGTTTTCGTTGCGGTATTGATGGTTGCTGCATTTCAGTATAATTATTTCGTGATTTTGTATNTAGTTATGGTTATTTTGTTTTCGTTGCGGTATTGATGGTTGCTGCATTTCAGTATAATTATTTCGTGATTTTGTATCGGAATTTTTATTTAGAGAAATTGACCGTGATTCCACGCCCAGAAATAGAAAACACTTANATTTCGTGATTTTGTATCGGAATTTTTATTTAGAGAAATTGACCGTGATTCCACGCCCAGAAATAGAAAACACTTAAGAGTTCTTTTTTTTTCTTTTCAAAATTGACACCTTTAAACATATGTGTAACCTTTCTTAAATATTGTTCGTAAGAAAACGAACTCAAATACAGAGATAAATTTCTGAATAAATATCATTTGCGAAATATTTGCTCGATTTTGGTGGCATAGGAAACTGGATACAGTTCTTAGTCTATTTCCGCGCCAGTTTTTTTTTAAATTTAGGTTTCCTGTATTGAACGTGGCACTGCCCTCGTCACAGCCTCATCTCCGACGCATTCACAAACGTCAATGTGTTTGTCCGTTGCGAGATATCGACAAAATGGATTCTGTAGTGTGTAGTCGTTCTACCAAGATACCATCCGCGCTGTTGGAAAGTGCGTCTACTGCGATTATTGTGGATGCTGGTCGTCGATTGTAAGTATCGATATCTCGCGCCAGTCCCTCAGCAGTGCCATGACATGAAGAGAGAGAGAGAGAGACAGAGAGAAGCTTTCACGCCGTGTGAGAGTCTCAATTGCCCGGTAACAAACTATAATAGTAGTCAAATGATCTCAGTGCACGAAATCATATATTTACGACCTTTCCCCCCCCCCCCATTACCAACAATATGTTGCAACATGATGCAGGTAGCTTGTTCATCTCGATAGTGGGGTTTTTCTTTCATAAACGAATCTTCAAGTCAGCGAGGAAAAACTATTAACAGAACGCTGAACTCAGCATGAACATTCTGCATGATTTAAATGTCGGTAACTACAAAATTAAGAGAATATGAAAACTTTTAAATTCAGCATGGCTTTGGATTGCGTTCAGTAATAGGAGGTGTTCTTGATTAAAAGTTTTTTTAAAAGTAGGTTTATAATTCCACGGTTAAGATGAGAAAAACTGTTTGGAATTCGGCGTACATACTTAGTTACGCGTGAAGAAGTCACCACTTCTTTGTCCAGGACCTGAAGGTACCTAGGGGAAGGAGTTAGTAATCTTGAATTGAACTTTTCGAAAATATGTCGAGCAACTGTAGCCTAATTGCGTGGCAGAGTCGAGAGATAATTCCTTAATGCGTGTCTCACATAAGGGATGGACGCGAGGAAGCAAGATAAAGAGTGAAACATGAAATGAGAGAAAAAACATGATGAAAATAGAGACAGTTTTATAGAGGAAATATGGGGGTATAAAATAAAATTAAAAAAGTAAACAAAAAAGGGAGAAACGTCGAGCATGTACGGGTATGTCCATACATGTGTATTCACTTGTGTGTGCGTGTGTGTAAGGGAATGAGTAGGTACATAGGCATGCGCCCATTTTTCTGTGCAGTTAATATCAACATAGCCGTATTTACTTGATTATGAAAATATTACTCTCGGGATGAGTCACTAATATGCATATAGAGGATGTTTATATATACAGGATGAGTCACTAATATATGTAGTTTATACATACACATACATACATGCATGCAGACTGAGCCACTAATGTATGCTAATCTGACATTAGCGGAATGCTTAAGACAAATAAATTGAGAAACGTGTATATGACGTAGGATCTACAGTCACTTCAGAGTGTGGTAGACGCCTCCGAAAGTTGAGAACGGAAACGTGTTTCGCAACGTCAAATTGGAAATTACTTGTGATTAAGTAACGGAAAGTAGCACACAGGCAAATGGGTACAAGGTAGGATACCACAAAAACGGCCCGAATTACNTTGTGATTAAGTAACGGAAAGTAGCACACAGGCAAATGGGTACAAGGTAGGATACCACAAAAACGGCCCGAATTACAAATCTGTTTTATTATAACAAGAACATGAGCCAGGTTGTTAGTTGATAGGTCACGCATGACAGTTATACAGGTTGCCTACCACTCAGGCAACCTCTAATTTGCTTTGCAACAAACCACAGGTAAGTTTAGATTAGCAGATACTGCTAACGTTACACTTCTTAATGATTTTAACATGGCTATTGCTAACATGTCATGTAAAATTGCCTCATGAGGAGGAGTTGGATTGCACAGTTCTACACAATAAGCAGGTGCCAACCCCTATTTTTATTTAAAGGGGTTTACTTCGCGTAACACCGTTTTCGGTGGTCACCCACCTTGCAACCATTTACCTGTATGCTACTTTTCAATATACTAATTTCAAATCTATCGTTGTATAACACATTTCGAATCTCCACTTTCGTAGGAGAGAGTATCTACCATCCACCGAAATCGCTGTAGACACCTAGTCGTAATTATGTTTCCCTATTTATTTGTGTTTTTTCCGAATGATAATTTGGTACAAGCATAAGGCAAAGGTAGGTTTTATAATAATATTACACCATTTAAATAATATGTGGGGTGTAGTAATACTTTAATAGTCTCATTTTTTGCTGACTTCAATTCTTATTACCTCGATAATAAGAACCGCGTAAATCTCTCTCTCTCTCTCTCTCGCCACCTTCAGTGACTTCTTATGATTTGGTACAAAGTTTAATCAGCTCTGTGTCAAATCCCAAAATATTTTGTACAGTGTAACATTGTTGTGAGACGTTCATTTTATTGGATATAAAGAACACCATATAGAAAACAACGACATAATTTGTAATTATTGATTCATTTATTGGCATTTTAAAAGGTTATTTCTTGGGATACATAAAATACGATATGCAGTATGATTCACGAGAAGTTAAACCCACTCACAGGGCTTATTCCTTATATCATTTGGAGCAAAATATGCCATATACACGCGGGTCCTATTCCCAATATTTACATAGTAATTCGAAACATTTGAAAAATGACGAATAAAATATTACCCTTTCAGAAGTAAATACAGTAATGTATTATCACACCGTATTGTTTACAGTTGAGCATCACAATTTCGTCTAACAAGCTTAGAACACATTTTCAAGAAAGGTTTCCGTCGACCTCCATAAACTGGGCCGCGCGCTTACGAACAGCACATGTTGCTCTACGTAGCTGCACACACTGTTGTCTTTGATTTCCGTAGCGGCATGCATGACACGCGCAAGTCGTTCCTCACGTGTTTTCGCAGTCCTTTGGTAAATAATATCCTTCATCCATCCACATACGCAATAATCTAGACATTTCCAATTTGTCCAATTACTCTGTAAATATTGGGAACAGGACACACATTTGTATTATTTTTTTTCCTCCAAATAATGTAAGTAATAAGCGCTGTGAAGGGCGGTAACTCCTCGTGAATCATTCTTTATAATCATTTCGGTTTGCCCGTGGAGGGCCGCGAGTAGTGGTGTTTGGATAGATCGGGCATGATGTATTTTAAATGGGAGCTGTGTGGCTGTGGCCGTGGCTGTGGCTGGTGGTCTTCGGCTCGACTCGGGCAAGCTCGGCAATCTTCGGCTCGACTCAGGGAGTGCTCGGAAGCCGGCAACTCGGGTTCATCGAACATATCTGGAAGCGCTCAGCAGATACGCTCACTAATTATTCAAGCAAATACATATGCCTGTTTCTGGTAATCATATTGGTTTTATAGGCATACGGTATGTCAAGATTTAAATCTGTTTTTATTATATGACTTAAAAAAATTATTTTAATTAAATATTATTTATTAATTTTTTGTATTTAGCCGAAATTATGCATAGGGTATTGTGGAAACATGAAAAAGTCTCTTATTAAATAACTACATATCCAGTCCCTTCTCTTGAAGACTGATTAATACACAATGCCAGAATATGAAAATTATTCACTGCCTCGACTGGTTTTTAGGCATATGTATGCTACTCAGATTTTTTAAATGTATATTTATGTGACTAAACCAAGCCCATCATGCTAATAGCGAACACATGAACGATTATATTATAATCGTGGTATTGACTTACATCTACCAACACTGTTATAGGCTTAATTGGTGGTAATTTAAATGTCAATACTGCTAGGCCCTGGCGACTTGGAATGCACGAGGGTGACCCTTATTGACCATAAATCCGTCAATCGTCCAANTCAATACTGCTAGGCCCTGGCGACTTGGAATGCACGAGGGTGACCCTTATTGACCATAAATCCGTCAATCGTCCAATCATTCCATCAATATTTGGATCAATCCCTTATTCTTGCAATCTTTCTATCAATCTTTCACAATATTTGCCAGTCCGCAACCTATCTTTTGCAATTTTTTCATCAATATTTCGCAATCTTTCCATCAATCTATCGATCTTTCCATCAATCTTTCTCAATCTTTTCATCATTATTTAAATCTTTACATCAATATTTAAATATTTACATCACTCTTTCACAATATTTCCATCAATCTTTCGTCAACATTCGCAATCGTTCTATCAATCTCACAATATTTTCCTCAATCTTCCAATCTTCCANTTCCATCAATCTTTCGTCAACATTCGCAATCGTTCTATCAATCTCACAATATTTTCCTCAATCTTCCAATCTTCCAATCTTCCTCTCAATCTTTCGTTTATCCTTTCGATAAATCATCAATCAATATTCAATCCATGGGTTTGTTGTGTGTATCTATCCATACATAATAAAAAAAATTATTCATCAACTGATTCCAAAATTTGTACATGATGACAGACAATGTTTTGTATTCTTTCTCCTATTTGTGCAATTTTATATGTAATGTCTTCATTAATATTCTGTATGCGGATCTTACCTTAATAGCTATGTGCTCGTAGCGCCACTTTACAGTTGTGAGGGATGATAGCAACAGACACACAAAAATAAAAAAAACAGTAATAATTTATTATTTTTAGTAATTACAATTTCATAGGGCAGTTCATCACATCATGCTATATAACCAATCCCTTTCAGTTCTCTAATGATTGCAGATATTTCAACAATGCGTGAGAGATCTCCGATCAAATATCTGAGTCTTTCAAAAAGTTCATTGAGTTCTTCGGAAAAAATGTAACAAGAGTTCTTGACGTCTTCTGCCTTCTGCATGTCATTTGTTGCAGCAAATGTGGTGGGGGGGTGTGCCAGTGCATCGAGAAAATCGTCATCGTCTTCATCAACACTGTCGTCATAGACATTATCATGATTGCTATCTTTATGATCATATTCACCTCCTGTTTCATCCTCGATACCAAGTTTACTTTTCTTTGTAGAAGTCGCAAGGTCATCATCAGTATTTAAATACGACGACAGTTTATAAAGAACTTAGGGCCCGAAGCCGAGCATCACCTTTGTAAATGGCTTAAAGCTTTGTATCAGTTGCACATGAATATAACACAGTGAAAATATAATGTAAGAACATCGCTAAAATTTCTTAGAGCAAGCTCGGTTCGCTAATCTAATTGCGAACCACTTATCTTACCATGATATCTATATCCGATAGCTAATACCATCGTTTCACCTTTATTATGAATTCCTAAACCAGCTTCTAAAATTTTTCTAAGTCAGAAAGCGAAATAATAATTTTTTTTGTAGTTTCGAGTCTCAAACCCAGNCTTATCTTACCATGATATCTATATCCGATAGCTAATACCATCGTTTCACCTTTATTATGAATTCCTAAACCAGCTTCTAAAATTTTTCTAAGTCAGAAAGCGAAATAATAATTTTTTTTGTAGTTTCGAGTCTCAAACCCAGGTCCCTACACTGTACCTCGCCTTTGGAGATTGCTTAAAAGTTCAATTTACTGGCACACTTTTTTAGTTTATGTTTGTGAGAGGACTATTGGGCAGTGAATTTAAGACTGTATTTTTCTCTTGTTCGTCCGTTTTCTGTTTTCCACTCCTCCTACATGGTACTGATGTAGGTACAGACCAGTGCCATTTTTTTTACTTCTAACGAGTGCTTCCATATGTCTATTGTGTCGAATTACTTCGGCCAACTGCTTTTCTTCCTTAGCTGTCTTCGTCACCATCGCTATACTACTTGCGCCTCCGATAAGACCCCTGAGTCCACAGAGTGCTGGCAAAACTAATGGTTAGGTGCTTCGTCACTTCCCTTTTTTTTGCGAAGTTTCCCCCTCGTCTTCCCGGTTTTTTTTCTTCCTTCCTAACTGCAAACCCGTACCTTTCTTGGCTTCAGTTTTCATAATCTTGCACATACTCCAGGCAGCTATGTATTCGCAGAGTTTGGACTTGGGCGAACTAACTGCACGCCTATCTACCATCCTGCTACTTGTTGCGTAGGCGATGTCATGTACCTTGCATGCCTCACCCAACGAGTTGAAAGGGATGTCGCTGTGTGATTTAATCTATGTGCTAGACACATGCCAGGCCCACAGTATTTGTAACCAGGAATATGTGCCTCGAAGGAAGTTGTTGATCAACGTATTCACCAGTCCACATCCACCCTTAGTCTTACTCCAATGGTGTATTACTACATTCTAATGCAACTTANAGTCCACATCCACCCTTAGTCTTACTCCAATGGTGTATTACTACATTCTAATGCAACTTAGTCACCACATCCACTTTATATGTTTGTATCACGGTGTGTGACCGGCAATGTCACCTGACCTCTGGTGTGGGCAACTACCTCACCAGGCCTCGAATGTGGGCATGATGCCATAAGTACCAATGGTTTACCTGTCCATGTATCAGTTCAATGGAGATCGTGGCACAGACCACCACACTTCCTGTTCGCATCACCACTGATGACGAAACTATCTCTCACGAATCACATCATGGGAAGCTGTTGCCAAACACAGTGCGAGGAGGTATCATAGGAGGACCAAGCAACTATGGAATCACATGCATGCTTCTGAGCTTGTTGGAAGAACCCAATGGTCCTTGGTTCGTGAACAAATGTGCATACTCGAAATCGCTACAGCAGCTAAAGTACCTAGGACTAGTGCAAATACTTCAAGCTGTAGATGGTCTACACTAGTTTCCACGTAGCGACAATGAAGAAGTTGTGCTGCCAAGTGATGTTTTTTCCAAACTCTATGCTTCTTTTCGGTGACATAGTAAGTGAGAAGCAGTCGACCGTGCAGCAGTATTTCAGTATGGGCCACAATGTAGTAGTGGATTCGATTTACCTATGTCAACCTATTCATGCATACCTAAACTACTCTTGCGCGACAATGCTAATTTCCTTATTCTATTCTGCATGGATGACCTGAATTTACGACATGTTTACTCCGATCATGTTAATACATATATGCCTTTTGATGGGTTTAAAGTTATGTTCTCATGTTGCTGGTGAGAACCCACAGTTTCCTTGTGATAGCTAAGGGATTCCCACTTCATAAAGGCAGGTACCATAGGGGATTCTAACAATTTATTATCGCTCATCAGTGAACGATGAGCTATACTGTATACAAGTTCGTCCATAGTGGAATGAAGCATGCATCGGATAGTTGTGTTACATCTACGGGCAACGGTAACTGCAGTTTCGGAGGAAAACGAGTCAAGAATGTTTGTGGGCCAAAACATGATTCTGGAGCATCTGATGCATCATTTGTCAGCAGCATAACTTCAGAGGCTTTGCAACAATTCTCGGTGCTGCAGGCATCAAGCACTAAGTGGGAGGTTTCTCTTCACACACTGTTGTCTGGAATGAACCGGATCACTATTTTAGAGTTGAAACGAAAATTTATGGGGGAGCGAATTAGCAGCAAGGTTCTATAGCAATGACTGCAAATACAGATACCAAAATGAAAGCACTGATAGAGAGTGTGAGAAACATCTCTGCCTTAGACAAAACGTTATCGACTGTGGATGATCGTCTCATCTGGATGACTATGTTGTGTGCAAAATTCGTTGGTCAAGTTAACACATTCCCTGAGTTGGTGAGCAATCTCTCTGCTTTCGGTGGTCGGCTCGAGGCTATGGAAGACAGGCTGTTAACACGGATTGTTAGTGCCTTGTCCGATACGAATTCTGACGAAGAGTTGTGACTTGATTGCAAGCATATCCGGGATGCTTTACCTGCAATATTAGCATGTCAGAAATATATTTCACGAACCTAATCAGACCGACAGAAGAAGATGTCACAGGCCCAATCCGGCTGGTACAGTGAGGTGGCACCTTAAGGCTCCTGTGTGTTATATATACTGCATATATCTTGCTTGCCTTGCTGTTTTAGTATGATGATTCCGGCTGCCAAGGATTAAATTTGTGTATTTGAAAGTGTGCGACATAAATATTGACTGGCTAAGCATGGAGTGTGGTGCTACTTTGGAAATGGCATTCCTGCTGATCACATCACGACTGGATAATTTACAACAACAAACTGTCCCTCTTGCTGAAATGAAGAAAGAACCAGACATCAAACCCAGGACAGAGAGTAAGCGGATGTTACTTCCAGTAGATGAGTGGCTGATGAAGATTGTTTACCCTGGGCCACTTGGAAATGTTAAAAGGACAAGACTTATTTGTGCAACATGAGCATTCGCAATTTCCTAACATTCCACACAACATAGTTAAATGGTTAAATACATGTTTTTTATTGGCAGAATAAGAAATAGTTCTTGGGCAGGTAGTTTTTTTCTACCATACTATTTTATACAGATTCATGACAAAGATGTGTGTGCATCTCTAGTCCTCTATGAATTGTTATTTAAACATGNCCATACTATTTTATACAGATTCATGACAAAGATGTGTGTGCATCTCTAGTCCTCTATGAATTGTTATTTAAACATGAGCCTGGTCAGTACTCAAGCGAGACACTATGCCAATACAAGCACTTACTTGTCCTTATGAGTGTGCATTTGGCTAACAATAACTCTTCTAGCAGTGCTTATAAAGATGAGACACACCCCTAGTTCGGTATTATTGCTGATCTGCTTCCAGATGTTGGCTAAGCGACCGACTCATGTCTGACATAGAAACTGGATGGAAGCAATATATTTCATTATGTTTAATAGAATGATACTAATGAGTTCGTATCACATCTACCACTGCTAGCTGTGGCTAACCAGGCCTACAATAATCCCCACACAAACAAGATTGCTAACATTTTATAAGAACTGTATGAAAGTGGGTAAATATATAAAATTTATTGTGCACAGATCACTGACGAGCTCCAGAAGCCAGCATGTTATAATTATCCAATCAGGAAAATACTAGTTTTTCGATTGAAAGATCTATGCCAGGCCGACCCAGTTGAAATGATACCATTTGCGACTGTTAATAAGGGCTTTAGCTATATGTTGATAGGCATAGATTGTTACAGCAAGTATGAATTTGCTCTGCCAGTTGGTCGTNTAATAAGGGCTTTAGCTATATGTTGATAGGCATAGATTGTTACAGCAAGTATGAATTTGCTCTGCCAGTTGGTCGTAAGTGTGGACACAATGTTAGCAAAGTGAGGAAGGCTGTTTTACAAGACAGAGGAGCTCCTAAGCATTTGAAGACTGACATGGGGAGGGAAATAATCACTTCTATATTTAAGGCACTGACGATGCAGCATCGAGTGACCCATTACAGTGCCCATGGCAGTATGAAGGCATCCATCACGGAAGGGTTTAAAAGNGGGAGGGAAATAATCACTTCTATATTTAAGGCACTGACGATGCAGCATCGAGTGACCCATTACAGTGCCCATGGCAGTATGAAGGCATCCATCACGGAAGGGTTTAAAAGTATTTTTAAGACTATAATGTCGCCAGAATTTTCGCCTTGGGGAAGTTACAAGTGGCTGGACATTTTGCCTCACCTGCTGACATCCTACAATCACCAAGTACATCGCACTATACATATGAGACCTATGGACATTAATGACAATTCTCTGCTACAAACTGTTTTCAAAGTCGAGAAGAGGGCAGACACTCGGAAGCCAAGAGCACGCATTAGTGAATATGTTCACATTTCACAAGACAGTGGAACATCTGCCAAAGATTATGAACCGAATTGGAGCAATGAAGTATACAAGTTGGTCAATATTCGCCATTATGATCCTAGGAACTATTTTTTTCGAGGAGCTTCTTATGAAAAAAGTTATTTGGTGGTCTGGCGATCGACTGCTTGTAAATTGACTCGGTTTGCATTCACACTACAACAGTTGGACACCTCGCTCTACAATTACCGATGGGTAATTGGATCTTGTATTGCAAGAGAGAGAGAAAGAGAGATGGCTGACTGAATGTATTTGTATGTACCCTAATGTTTTTTTTTAAGAAAGGATTTGAATAAAGTTTATTTATAGGTTTTTTTTGTATTTATCATTTTCTATACTTATATTCCGACAAGTGCATACTGGGTGAGAGAGATTGTGTGAGGCCTGGCACAGGGAGTGCTCCTTCTGACGACTCGAAGCAGGAAATTTATATTCCTGCTCTGGTGGGAAAGACTTGGTGGTCCTCATAAAGTTATATCTTCTATGTTTTCGAGACAATTATGTGCGGTGGAGTGCACCATTCCAGTTCTGTGTGTCTCTCTTGAATTTTTTTTGTTCAAGGAGGGGCAATGCCTCTCGTTGGCATGGGGTCCCACTGCCACTGCCGCCATACTACTTGGTCAGGAACGGGGACATTCATCAGTATTTGTAGCTGGATGTTTCCTTGTAATCTGTGATCTCGGCTGGGTTACATAACAGGCATCTTGGGTATAACTAATGCTTTTTTTGGGAAGCTTTGCCAAAGTGTCAGGACTGGGGGGACCACCAGCCAAAAGTGTTTGTTTGTAGGTACATAAGCGGGTCAGAGTCCTGATTGAATTTATGTTTATACTTTAAACCTACAGCTAGAATTTATAGTGGTGTGCCATCTACAGTCGCGCAGCCAGCTTGTGTGATGTTACATTTAGGGTCCCGCAGTCAGCTTTGCTCTGTGCTGCAAAGACAAGTTGCAGATACAGAAGTGCATGTGCTCGAATGCATGGACAAGTTGGAAATACAGAAGTGTGCACATGCATGCTCGTGCATGTTCGTCGAGCATGTGCATCACAGTGCTTTTGTGTGTGTATGTATGGATGCATATTACATGCGAGTGTAATTTTAATTCGTTGTCAGTGCTCATGCAGACCAGAATAGACATAGTACAAGAGTTACTAATTTTTATACATAAATTTACACACATAAAGGTGTGGACATGGGGCCTGCAGTTTTTCTACATATATAATCTATATAAAGTTGTGGCCTGCCAAATTTTTTACAAATGGAAATTTTACTATTCTGAATGACAGAATAAAAACATTTAGATACAATTTTATAAATATTACATTTTAAAAATTTTCTATAATGTTCCAGCTTGTCCAATTTTTTCCCGAATGGCAGGATGGTATTCGATATTAAACACCCTCCATTCCTATATGCTGCTGCAGTCTTGTGGTCAGAATGCACTGCTGACTGCCCAAGGGTTGCATGAACTTTCCAGCATCTCCGGAATATTTTGAGTTTTGAAATAACCAAATAAAAAAAAATTGCAGTACACCTAGTCACTGCTAATATAACTAATCACTTCGATGGCAGTGCATCCGTGCAGTCCATGTGATTACCAATAAAATATCGCGCAGAACTTGAGATCAGAACACACACTCTGTTGGTGGGTGCGAGAATTAATGATGTCGACCCACAGGAGATTATTGGTGGCAGGCACTTAAATTAAAGAGGGTGACCTACAGCAGACAAGGGGCCTTCCAAGATGGAGGACGTATAAGGCAAGAGAGACATGTGAGGTGGAAGAGAGACAAGAAGAAATATGAGAAAACCAAGGGATAGAGCAAACAAGAGAGAGAGAGAAAAGGCTTGAGAGAGACAGCATGGAATGAAAGAGCATGATAAACCATGATGTAATGATAGAGCATAAAAACCCCAAGTGGGAATGATATAACATAAGAAAACGAAATGGAATGACAGAGAAGGAGGTTGGGAATAAGGAAAAAAGGAAATTCCAAATGAAAAAAAAAGATAGCTGCTGTTAACGAGGAAAGACAGAGCATGAAGTTTCGGTATGGAGTCATTCTAAATGGCCGCTAGCATGTCCCCAATCCCGTGCCCCACGTGCGCAGAAAGAACATTTTCCATCTACTTGCCATATTAAAAAACCGATGTTTGTAATTCAAATTTCGCGTCGAATTTTAGGTTTAGTGTGTGGTATAAACCAAGAAACTTCCGTTTCGTTTGTAAATATGGTATTAAATGTATAACTAGGATAAGTTGAAGTGTAAAACAAGATGTTTAAGTGGTTAAAAATAATGTGTCGAAATGAAGTCTCATAACGTAATTGTGATGTAAGTAGAAAAATAAGTTATACACAAAAAAAAACATTGCATCTTAAAAAATTTACGAAATACCAAATTTTAATTATGTTTCATAAAGCAATTCATGAAACTTTACATGACGTTTTTGTTATATATATAATTTTCTGTAAAATGTATTTCCTTTTCGTATCAGCATAGCAGAAAGAATTATTACTTTTTTTTCTTTTTCATTATTGTGATGATGGTGATTTTCGTTTTGGGTTGCTTGTGTTTCGTGTGACGGTATTAACACTTTATTAACACCTTAGATAGAAAAGTTGAGTTTTCTTAAACTCAGGTTTCGACTGATAGTATAAACGTACTGACAGTAATTTCCCGTACTCTCTGTTGTTCTTCCCCTCTCAACAGCTACACTAAGGATCGAGTCTGAACCTTTCACATCTGCACGCTTAGCTTTGTCGAGCAGTACGTGCATTCTCTCTCTTCTCCAATCACACGCTCGGTTATATCGATCGGTTATATACGGCGACATGACCTGGCTTTCACGGGATGGATATCGCCGGGGAAAAGTGTTCGCTCGTGCGTGAGAGAACGAGACCTCGAACTTAGCCGAACGAAAGACAACTCCGGAGAGCCGCATCGAGTTTCCGAGCTGGCGGCGGATAAATACCTCACGCGGTCCCTCGCAGCTGTTCTCTCCCTCTGCTGACGTCATACCCCGACCATTTTCAAGTAGAGGGGCGTTTTCCGGTTTGCCGAGTGCTTTTGAAAACCCTGACGGCTTTTTTTTTTATTTGCACTCGTCGCCTATCCATCCATTGGCTCACGTAGTGGCATGTTTGCCGAATGACTCCTGCAACTAAGGAGAAGTACAGGGTGATTCTAAAATCATAGGACAAACATTGAGGGGTGGTAGAGTTCACTAAAACAAACAATAATTATAGAGGAATATATGGGCAGAAGTGACGCGTTGAGGCACGAACACAGAAATAACACATGAAATGCAACACATTGTTTATTTACAACGTCGCCGCTAAATGCCTTTTTACAGCAATGTTTATAATAATTGCTCAAAATTGCTACCACCGACAGTAATGCAAGCTTGGTAGCGTCGGTGGAGTGATTGGCGAACAGATTCAAATACGCCGGGTATTTCACGCACGCCACCATTGTCAGCCAATCACGCCATATGTAGAGGTCGCCAAGCATGCGTGACTGTTGGTGGATGCATTTCCAGCAACTGTTTTAACATTTTCTGTACGGAATTACTCGTTAAGTATGCTGCTAACGAACATTTTATGTTTCCGTTAATGTGTTATGTTTTTGTATTTGTGCCTCAACGCGTCACTTCCGCCCATGCATTTCTATACAATAATTGTTTGTTTTAGTGAGCTCTACCACCCCTCAATGTTTGTCCCATGATTTTAGAATCATCCTGTATATTAAGGCTACCGCCTGGCGCTTGGACTTTAGCATGGTGTGTTTAAAATCCCGTTTTTCTTAAGGATATCGTGCACATTGGAGTTATTATTTTAATGCCCTTCAACATGTATAAAAACCTGCTTTTTTCAGACTTCTGTTTCTCAGAATGTACGAATCGGTTTGACGCGAAATTACGATAGAGGAGTGCATTAGAAGACACTGGAAACAAGCAAACCTCGGCCAACCGCTGCCAAAAGATGTATAGATTACCCATACATAACGCAGAACAATACGTGTCGGTAATAACAAAGTATGCAATGAAAAAAAAACTGATTGAATGACGAAACCAACAAACAACGAGAACACTAAATACGAGTATATGCAAATAAATACGGACACCGTAACAATGGTAACTCAGATAACTGAAGTAAGGAAGTTACGTTTCGGGAACAGATACATAATTTTTTCTTTATACATATTTACTGACTTAGGTACATGCACAGACTTTTTTTCATAGCATAATTGTAATTTTATGGTATAATAAGTTCACATAATCAAAAACATAGTCTCTGACAATTAGTCAGTTTGAACACGTAGTAAGCACAGAGCTCTGCACAGGCGAATAACCAAAATAATGTAAATTGCCACGGAATCGGTATTTTCATAATTTGCTGCTTATGTTATATAAGTACTAAGGTTTTTGTTTATAAACATACCGTTGGAAATCTTTTAAATATATATTTAGAATTCCAGAAGATGCCACAGACACCATCCATCTGGCGAAGACAAAATAAATGACCACCTTATCACGCAGTTTTTTAAGGTTATGCCATTTGAAACTTGGGCTGCACAGCTTTTGCCCTTTTTCTCAATTTGTCAGTGTTAGAAGTCAAATTCACGTTTTACGCAATGGCTTGATAAAAGTCAGGCTAAAGACAATGGGAAATCTTCATTGTAGTGAACTCCGTCCATAAATCTTGGCACTCAATGCTTATCAATTGGTTTATGCCTGATTACTAGCAGGAATTTCATTATTTTTTGCTGCTATTTGATGAGTTTAGATTCGAAAACAGCAAGCATTTGCTTCTTTTAGAAATGTTACAAGGCAGCGAAGCGGTAATTACCACAATATTATTACAATTTGACTGGGGCGTATCCGAAATCGTGAGTAATGGAGGTATTATAAAAAAAAATTAATATTTAGATTTATTTAGAATGCTATAAAAATACATACAACTATTAATTACAACATCTAACTATGTAACTTTACTATTAACACTTATTATTCTCAGTGAGTGCAATATTTAATGCCCATCTCAAGACTAAATAAAGTATATTTAAGTGAATTTATACTGTCTACAGTCACTTAATACGCACTCATTATTTACAAATATTCTTTAAAACTGTATATTGTCATCGTTTACAAATATCCGTCACTCACGCATCAAGTCAAATAGTCCCGTCGGTCAGTCTTACTCTCCACTGTACCGATTTCTGCGAGACTTCACTCCCTCTGGTAACCGCCGACGCCATTCGTCACTTCTCTGGCAACGCAAACCTCGCGCTCAAGGCCATACGAGGCTCGAGAACCTCGACTCCCACCTCGACTTATATAAATCAGTTTGCCCGGTCCAGAAGGTTCCCCGCNCACGCGCGAGATCCATTACGAGCCTGCCACTTCGGCGGAGTTGCATGACCTGCGTTCTTATCCGTCACGTGACGACTCGGTAACGACGTGGTCACGACATCGGCCAGGACCTACCACTTTACGGTGTTTATAGGCACAGAGAAGCGTGTGAGTATCGTCACGCTCCCAACAGTCCTTCGAATCTCCCGACAGACCTTCGATCCCCAATGCACTAACCTCTGCCACTGCCATGCACTAAAGATTAGGTATGGCGGAGGTTAATATGGGCGCCTGCTCGTGCCGCCAAACGATGTGCAGGACTTCGGCGGTAAACGTTGTATTACAATACTCCTCAACGTACTTGNATGGGCGCCTGCTCGTGCCGCCAAACGATGTGCAGGACTTCGGCGGTAAACGTTGTATTACAATACTCCTCAACGTACTTGAGTGATCTCTTCTTAGGGATAGCATTTTATAAAAGGTGCACGTGTTTGTGCCAGTTTTAGGTTCTCAATTTCAATTCGAAGCCATTGTTTCAGCAAATGAATGTAGATAAATTGCGTGTTTTGCGGTTATTTTTAAGTGTAGGCTATTCACGGTAAAGTGAGCACTTTTGAAAGCCCTCTCATTTTGAATAATAGTCAATAAATATATTTTATTTTAGCTTTAGACGTTAACTCCCGAGTGCGGTGGAATATACACACACTATGTAACTTACTTAAAAAGCATTATTTATTGTAAAAGGTGGTCGAAGGATAAAAGTACCGACAGGAAAAAGTAACTAAGGCCTCAAAAGTGCTTACTTTGCCGTGAAGAGCCTATATGAAGTTTTGAGTACATAAATAAAGATAGTTGTATAAAACCTGAACGTAACTATCTCAGAAACTATCGTCATGTTAACAAATAAAAAAATTATGTATCTTAATTCACAATTTTTTGTAAAATCTACATTTTAACGTTAAATTTTTAAACAAAATATTAAACACAATAATTGTCAATATTTCTAAACGTGTCCGTATTTCTTGAGAAATATCACGTAGAATAGTTGTTGTTAGGAACGGTTTCTATTAAAATTGATGCTTAAGATAATGAATTGCTTTATCATTGATTCTGTATTTGAACTTAGTGGCTGTAGGCTTTATTGGCAAAGCCGTTAGTGGACAGTGATTTTTTTAAAGTCTGATTTCAGAACAGCTTGAAGGAATATTACACTTAGCGCAATCGATAGTACTTTAAGATAACACATCCTCAATGCTCATTTTGTGGGATTTTCGGCGTGTTTCACAAATGTGGGTTTCTCCCATATTTGTGAACTTTACGACTGGGAGCATGTCAATGCACAGTCTGTTAAAGAAACTTATATACTCAGATTGCTTGCGTCGTAAGTCACTTTGACTTACAAATTCACAAGCATGCCAACTTATGGTGTCATGTAACTTCTGAGTTAGACGTAGGAATATTGCATTTCGTCCCTAACGTTATTTTTCATATATAATGACAGGTAAAATTCAATTAAAAATATTTGCCACCTAAATTAAAAACTTTAGCACCGAAGGGAACTTCGACTTGGCGACCCTGACATTCCTTTTTTAACATTTTGAAGAAAATAGAGATTGTTTAGGTTGTTAACATATTCTCTTATTTAAAGTAAAATTATTACTAAATTTAAACAGTGACCACAGAATTCACAAAGCATTATTTTTCGGGTGAAATATTTTTCTTCAAGCAGTTAGTTATATGTAAGGGGAAATAATTTGGTGGAATAATATGCGAGAACTCATTTTAGTGTAAAGCATGTTTAAAAAGCTATATTAAGAATAAAAGATTTTAGATAACTTATTAGATAATAAAGGAGAGGTAATTTCAAACAGATAGATGCATATGTTAAAGCTTTATATGTTCAAACTAGCGAACCGGCCCGACTTCGCCCGGGTACAATTGAGTTTTACAGTGATACACTAATAAATAAATTGGGAAAAGACAATTCATTCATGTGCTGAAAATTTATAAAATTATTGCTACGTTGGCCTACGTTTTTAACTGATTACGACAACCCAAAAGGAAGGAAATATATTTACCCGATAGTCAAGAAGTAGGTTATTGTTTTTGGAGTGTATCTGTGCAACTATCGTGGAGTTATCACATTTCCGCTTTCCAGCGTCGTAGTATGAAAATCAAAATGTGAGTTTCATCAAGTTGTAGCTTTAGAAATAAGTGTACATAGGTACTATTTTTTGCGCTTGGCTGAGGGATCTTAATCGATCACCAAAGTTAAGCAACGTTCCCAGCGGCACACATTTGGATGGGTGACCGTTTAGTGGCATAACATCTGAGCGCTTCCGGGCTTCGGAGGGCACGTTAAATATTCGTTTCCGGTTGTAATCGATTGATAGCAGTCGTTAAGCCATTTGAGAGGTCCTTGGGTGGCCTGATAAACTCTCACACCAGAGGAAAAAAATATTTCGGTCACGTTCCCAGCCGTTGCAGAATTAGGTTTTATTGTTATTCCACAGGAACCGTATAATTTTCCGGGATATAAAGTATCATATGCCCTATTCCAGGACATAAAGTACCTACAAACCAAATTTCATCAAAATCCGTTCCGCCGTTACGGAGCTGAGTGGTAACAAACATACACACACACACACACACACTCACAAAAACACACACAGGATTTTTGCATTTATAATATAAGAAGGATATTTCAACGCAGAGTCAACCATAGTAAACTCACGTCGATAAATTAGATAGGTTAAAGAAATGCATTTTCATGTACGTCCTAAATATAGCTATGTAAAATTACAAATAATATCTTTCGGGATTAAAAAATGTAATATATAATTTTTATATATGTAAATATTTACCTAATTTTACCTGGGTCTGTCCGTAAATTTTTTTTATGTAAATCATGAAGAACACAATAAAAATACTTTTTTTTTTTGCATTAACAATTTATGTAATTATTTATATTTTTATAGCTCCAAGAGGAGTAAACTTATAGTTTTTATGATGTGGTCAGATGCTGTAAAACAATTTCTTTGTTTACCTGAAATTACGTTACTTATAATGTCTACCGATGCAAGACTGCTTGGTTTAAATACGAAATTATAAATTTTGTGGTATCTTTCACTTTAAAAAGAAAAAACAAGTAAAAGTATAACGTAGTTTATGACCTGGAAAAGAAAGCTTTTGTTCTGACAGTGCCTCGGGCAATGTTAGCTATATATTTTGGTTAGGAGTGTGCTACATTTTAAATACGAGACATCAGGACTGCTCGAAACGAGAACCACAAACAACCTTATATGTACCGAATTTTAAACCAATATAGCGACCTTCCGTGACTTTTGTTTCACGGATTTCTAAGTTCAAATACTGGGAAGGCCATTATATTACATTTGTGCGTTTATCGAGATAATTTTCAGTATGTTATGAATTTAACGGAATATTCACTCTCGAAATTCTGTTTTTGAGTGGAAGCTCTATAATTAAACTACAAACCACCAAAGCCTTTCCATACGTAAGTTAGTTTCACTTTTAAACTTTCCAAAGTATTTCCAGCGAACGATTTCCGAAACAAGAAATAACTATGCTTGGCAAAACAGCTGCTGTCTGTCATTTTAAACATGTTAAAAATGCTCAAAACAGGCATAAACCAGGCAGTGAAAAATATTACAGCGTGATATGGTTGACTAATAAATGCTTGGTGTTATGCACATAATTTTTGTTTGGAATTTCATTCACAACCTCCAATTATTATAAATTGTGATTTTTTTTTTTTTTTATCACTAACAGATACTTTTAATGTGACATTGTATATGAATGCTTTCGAAGCCAAGCAGGTACGTAGAGTACGACACATTATCCAATCTGTAAAAACATTTTAACTTACTCATTTGGTAGTATTTCTCAAACTGTAATAACTGTTTAGAATATAGAGTATAGGTACTCAGTACAGAGAATAGGGGTATATTGTGCATGCCACTGTTAGCGCCATAAGATCTGGCGGGTGAATTAACATGGTGCGCACGCAGCCCTCCCGCATCCCGATGCCGTGTTACAAACATTAGTCTCCGTACAGCCAGCTGCGAGTTTGCCGATGCGCGCCGAATGTTTTTGCAACAGTTTGTACACAGCCGGGCCGTCGCTAATGCCGGCTGCCACCCTGCCGGGCCGTGCCAGTGCGGCCCAATGTCAGGCAGCTAGGGAGGCGAGTGGCCGGCACTTGTGGCGCGCACAGTAGCGTCCCAATAATCGATATTCTGAATCGCAACACTGAACTCCTTGTATAACTATAAAAATCACCTGGTCCAAGACTGGTTTCATTACTTATGCAAGTGCTTAGTTTAAAATGTTAGCACATTATGGCTAAGCATAATATATTCATGTTTTGTTTTAAAGAAATAGTATTTATTTTCAAAAAACAAAATGAAAACGATTACCGACAGTAGTATCTTCACTCGCATTTTGACGGTTACCAGTGCAAATAGTAAGCCAAAGTTTGAAACTTGCGTAGATCACGAAAATAAGTCTACTTGGACGTGAGGGTTTTTTTTTAACACAGACAATCTGAGTTAAAATGCGTACGAAATATGTCAATAAAAATTTCTCTATTTAAAAATAATAGAAGTTTTATTAATACTTGAGCAGGAATTACAATTGTGTGGATACGTGAATGACAAAATTTCTTGTGCTTTAACAGTTGAAACATAATGAACGCGGATCACATACGCGCAGGGACCTGCAGAATTAGAGTTGTTATATGGGGTACACGTTAAACTTCAAACACATGCAGCTTCTTTGGCACGCCTTGGGGGTAACTCTGCGCCAAACACGTGCAGTCCAGTCCGCAGCCAATGGAGAAACGATGCAGACTGGAGTATGTTAAGTACCGTGAAGTCTAACTTGACGGCTAATGATGAAACGCGGATTTTGCAGGTCTCTACGCGTGCGGTTACAGCGTGGACGTTCGACGCGTTGTGGTGCTTGCTGGCAGCCATACTTGGACGGTAAGTTCTCGTCAGTGGTGGGGTCCGTAGTGGCCGGGGTAGAACGGAGCGGGGAAGATGAACTTGGCGTAGCCCACGCCGTGGCCGTACGACGGTCCGTGCCCGTAGCCGTAGCCTGGACCGTAGCCGTAGCCGTGGCCGTAGGACGGTCCGTGCCCGTAGCCGTAACCCGGACCGTAGCCGTAGCCGTAGCCCGGCCCGTAGCCGTAGCCCGGCCCGTAGCCGTAGCCCAAGGCGAAGATCCCCCGCTTCTGCAAGGTTTTCTCCGCGTCCTCCTGCACCTGGTCGGCCGCCAGCGCGCAGACGGCGAGTGACAGAACTACAAACAGCTGCAACAGAAAAAAATATTTCGCTATAGGACGTCCACAGTAATGTCAGTACTATTGAAAACCAACTCTGAATGACAAATTACTGCCTACAACTATGCTGTTCAAACTTGCACGCAGGGGAACAATTATTTTGGCTATATTTCAATTAAAATTGTTCTAATGCTTGACGTTGTATTGAAAGTGTGATATATAAATACATGTCTCATGAGATTTGAATTTCCTGTTTAATACACGCCAGAGCATAAATTCCCAAATTTATAAACACATTTACATTCCTAAAAAATTCGATGGTTTCATTTAAATGATGCATGAGTAAAGTGAGATGGTCGATGAGAATGCTAATTTTACATACTGCGAAAAAAAAAGTAGATCTTAAGCCGGTTTCTTACATGTGCTAGTTAATAGTGAACAGCCTATACCTAGAATTGTTGAATGAATATAGAATAGAGTGCGCATACCAGCTGCACCTTTAAACAATTTCCTTGACACAGAATTAAACTGCTTTTCATCCAACACGACAGGCAAACCACGAACTGTCAACTATCGTTAGTCCATTCTTTACTTAAAACAAGTGCATTGATACGTTAGTACACAACTTCTAACTAAGTTGGAACGAAAATAACATAATATAAAGTTTCGCAAAGTGATATAACTTTTTTTCGTTAAAGCTTGAGTTTGATGTTAAAACCCAATTTAAACTAGCGTCACATCATTATTGAAACACGTGAATTTGACGATTGTTTTAGAAGTTCTCGGCTCAATGTCGCGGACATGCTCAGGAGACGATAGTCACTCTACTTAATATTTAGTCTGTGACTACAGTCAACGACTTTCAAGCACAGGAAGTCAGTCAGCAAGATGATAACCGCTAGCAGACATTTGTCGTTTTAAATAAGGATCTGTGACTTAAGTGTAGTATAACTCGCAATAATTCAGTGAACATTGCTACTATATAAATGAAATTAAGCCAACCAAGTAAACAAAAAGCCGCCTTGATCGGTTTTCATGTGATACATTGTTGATACGACGACATACCGAATATTTGTGGTTAAGATAGTGTAATGATGAACATGATAGATAGATAAGCACCTTCTCCCGGGATTCATTTTTTTCCCCTTCAAAATTATATATTTATTAGTCTCTAGTATGTTCATGTTGTTAAACTTTTAACCCTCCAATGTGTATGTAATGTTACAGTCTCAACTAATTAGCCAAATTTAATACTACATAAATCAATTCAATGCTCTTCAGTATTACGAATCACTGTACGAGTAACTCTTTAAGGACTACTTCCTGTATTGTTAGTTAAAGAAATTATATTTTGTTACAATTTTATTAGTGGTGTCAGTTAATAACTACACATAGGTTCCACCTTAATAATAAAAGGAAAATAAAAACACTCATCTTTACTTAAAATTTTACAAAATCTTTTCAATCGCAATTAAATTTATTCTAATAACTTAATGGGGGACAATGTAACCAAAAGTTTTACAAAATTTAACTAATGATACAGCGTAGTTTCATAAAATGCCTTCAAATCATAACGAAGAATGCCAGTCGGTTAAACATGTTCAGGCTTTGTAAACTGAAATTATTGCCAGCTGAAAAAAAAATACGACGATTTTATTGTTATCATCAAATAAGAAAAATTACTCTAAATACACTATGTAGGTATTTAATGCCACTGGGGGAATGAAACCATATAAACGCAAGCTCATTCTATGCCGTCCTAATGCTGTAAAATAATTCGTCAGTGAGAGCAGTAACTACATAAAAAAAATCACTGCAACTTACCGTCAAGTGAAATTTTATTTTAACGAAATGTGTATATGAAACGTTAAGAGTATGAGAAAATTAAAAATCTACGAAAGAGCACGAAGTCGTGGAAATTTGCACGTAAAAAGCGGATGTTGAGGAAAAGCCGAAAATTACGTTTTCATCGCACTGCAATGCATGAAATGTCCAAGTCAATGAGAGTTGGAGAGTTGGATGAGAGTAAGGAAGGGGGCGTCCCTCTTAATACATTTTCGCTTCTACTAAAAATTTGAAGTCTGTACGACCGAAACCTAAACATGATGCATAACAGATAGAGGCAATTCTGTAACCAAGAAGCGAAGACGTATTTAAATATCAGAAATGCATTACAACAATTCATTAGAAATCCTGAACAAAATAAACATCAAAAAATTTGGGTGTGCTAAAACAGTTTAGGTGCCCATGTTACGGCGCCTTTTACTATGTTTAGGGAGGGGAAATGTGTAATCAAGTGATGCGTAATGCGAGGTTTATTTGGAGCCTTTGCAACTTTTGCCTCTCGCCACATGAACTTGAAATCTCAACGTGCGTATTTGCACAAGGATTTCGTTGGAGGTGCAAAATATTTTTTTTTTCCTTAGAAGTATAAGCGTGAGCAGGGTTGGGCAATGAGGGGTACAAACCCCAAACTGAAGATCAACTTATACGATACTGAAAATACAAAGTAAGAACGTATCCAAACATATTAATCTGAGATACTCTACACTACATTAAACCAAATTTTAATTTAATGGTCGTTTCGAACACACATACTGTCTATCAAAAACGCNATACTTGGACGGTAAGTTCTCGTCAGTGGTGGGGTCCGTAGTGGCCGGGGTAGAACGGAGCGGGGAAGATGAACTTGGCGTAGCCCACGCCGTGGCCGTACGACGGTCCGTGCCCGTAGCCGTAGCCTGGACCGTAGCCGTAGCCGTGGCCGTAGGACGGTCCGTGCCCGTAGCCGTAACCCGGACCGTAGCCGTAGCCGTAGCCCGGCCCGTAGCCGTAGCCCGGCCCGTAGCCGTAGCCCAAGGCGAAGATCCCCCGCTTCTGCAAGGTTTTCTCCGCGTCCTCCTGCACCTGGTCGGCCGCCAGCGCGCAGACGGCGAGTGACAGAACTACAAACAGCTGCAACAGAAAAAAATATTTCGCTATAGGACGTCCACAGTAATGTCAATACTATTGAAAACCAACTCTGAATGACAAATTACTGCCTACAACTATGCTGTTCAAACTTGCACGCAGGGGAACAATTATTTTGGCTATATTTCAATTAAAATTATTCTAATGCTTGACGTTGTATTGAAAGTGTGATATATAAATACATGTCTCATGAGATTTGAATTTCCTGTTTAATACACGCCAGAGCATAAATTCCCAAATTTATAAACACATTTACATTCCTAAAAAATTCGATGGTTTCATTTAAATGATGCATGAGTAAAGTGAGATGGTCGATGAGAATGCTAATTTTACATACTGCGAAAAAAAAAAGTAGATCTTAAGCCGGTTTCTTACACGTGCTAGTTAATAGTGAACAGCCTATACCTAGAATTGTTGAATGAATATAGAATAGAGTGCGCATACCAGCTGCACCTTTAAACAATTTCCTTGACACAGAATTAAACTGCTTTTCATCCAACACGACAGGCAAACCACGAACTGTCAACTATCGTTAGTCCATTCTTTACTTAAAACAAGTGCATTGATACGTTAGTACACAACTTCTAACTAAGTTGGAACGAAAATAACATAATATAAAGTTTCGCAAAGTGATATAACTTTTTTTCGTTAAAGCTTGAGTTTGATGTTAAAACCCAATTTAAACTAGCGTCACATCATTATCGAAACACGTGAATTTGACGATTGTTTTAGAAGTTCTCGGCTCAATGTCGCGGACATGCTCAGGAGACGATAGTCGCTCTACTAAATATTTAGTCTGTGGCTACAATCAATGACTTTTAACCACAGGGAGTCAGCCAGAAAGATGATAACCGCTAGCAGATGTGTCGTTTTAAATAAGGATCAGTGACTTAAGTGTTGTAGAATTCACAATAATTGTGTGAAAATTGTTATTATATAAATGCAATTAAGCCAATGAAGTAAACAGAAAGCCGTCTTGATCGGTTTTCATTGGATACAGTGTTGATAGGATACCATACCGAATATTTGTGGTTTAGATAGTGCAGTGATGAACATGATAGATAGATAAGTAACCACTCCCGGGATTCATTTTTTCCCCCTTAAAATTAAATATATTTA
This sequence comes from Clitarchus hookeri, assembly GCA_002778355.1. Lineage (NCBI taxonomy): Eukaryota > Metazoa > Arthropoda > Insecta > Phasmatodea > Phasmatidae > Clitarchus > Clitarchus hookeri. Next base: position 25,555 of record NQII01005343.1, read on the forward strand.
TTAGTCTCTAATATGTTCGTGTTGTTAAACTAATAACCCTCTAATGTGTATGTAATTTTACAGTCTCAACTAATTAGCCAAATTTAATACTACATAAACCAATTCAATACTCTTCAGTATTACGAATCAGTGTATGAGTAACACTTTACGGACTACTTCTTGTATTGTTAGTTAAATAAATAATATTTTCTTATCATTTTATTATCGGTGCCAGTTAACAACTACACATAGGTTCCAGCTTAATATTAAAAGGAAAATAATAACACTCATCTTTACTTAAAATTTGACAAGATCGTTTCAATCGCAATTAAATTTATTCTAATCACTTAATGAAAGACAATGTAACCAAAAGTTTTACAAAATTTAACTAATGATACAGCGTAGTTTCATAAAATTCCTTGAAGTGTTAAAGAAGAATGCTAGTCGGTTAAACATGTTAAGGCTCTGTAAACTCAAATTATTTCCAGGTGAAATATATTACGACGATTTTATTGTTATCATAAAATAAGAAAAATTACTCTAAATGCACTGTGAAGCTCTTTAATGCCACTGGTGGAATGATGCCATATAAACGCAAACTCATAACATGGCATACTAATGATCTAAAATAATTCGTCAGTGAGAGCAGTAAACTGCTTCAGAAAAATCATTTCAACTCACGGTCAATTGAAATTTTATTTTAACGGAATGTGTATATGTAACGTTAAGAGTATGAGAAAATTCATAATCTATGAAAGAGCATGAAGTCGTGCAAATTTGCACGTAAAAAGCGGATGTTGAGGAAAAGCCGAAAATTAAGTTTTCATGGCGCTGCAATGCATGAAATGCCCAAGTGGATGAGAGTTAGAGAGTTGGATGAGAGGAAGGAAGGGGGTGTCTCTCTCAATACATTTTCGCTTCTATTATAAATTTCAAGTTTGTAGGACCGAAACCTAAACATGATGCAAAAAATATAGAGGCGATTCTATAACCAAGAAGCAAAGACGAATTTAAATATCAGAAATGCATTATAACAATTCATTACAAATCCTGTACAAAATAAACATCAACAAATCTGTGTGAGCTAAAACAGTTTAGGTGTCCATGTAACGGCGCCTTTTACTAAGTTTAGGGAGGGGAAATGTGTAATCAAGTGATGCGTAATGCGAGGTTTATCTGGAGCCTTTGCAACTTTTGCCGGTCACCCCATGAACTTGAAATCTCAACGTGCGTATTTGCACAAGGATTTCGTTAGAGGTACAAATTATTTTTTTTTTTTCCCCTTTGAAGCATAAGCGTGAGCAGGGCTGGGCAATGAAGGGTGCAAACCCCAAACTGAAGATCAACTTGTACGATACTGAAAATACAAAGTAAGAACGTATCCAAACATATTAATCTGAGATACTCTACACTACATTAAACCAAATTTTAATTTAATGGTCGTTTCGAACACACATACTGTCTATCAAAAACGCGGTATTAGGAAAAATTCTATTTTCCTTTTATAATGCCGTGATACATTTGGGCATGCAGCTGAACCCCTCTGCACCTCCCATGCACACACCTATGCAGGAGGGAACTGGGTTTTCATACCCACTCTCTCTGCTCATCTATCTCGTCAAGGAAGTACAACCCTTGAATATAAATGACGCCACAGAAGGAAGAAATTAAACGTCAATTTCTCCACATTTTTTTTGGGGAATATCCCGACTTGCTTAAAGATACCTGTGTATTCGCTTTCGGTGCCCGTGGCACCATCGTGCAGCTAACCGAGCAGAGTATCGCAAAAGTAGCGATAACGACCGTTTACTTACTATGCTCGCCGCTCGACGGCGCCACTGGCAAGGAGATGTAAATACAGAGTCACCTTGTTTCGGGGCCAGAGATTCAACTATGATTAAGACTACAGGAATTCTGTGGCTTCGTTCGTGACAAGGTATAGGAGACTTAGTGAAACCATCTTCCGCCTGGGAGCGTACAAGACTCCATAACTCACTTAGTCGCCATAGAACAGAAACTTATTCTTATTCAGAACTACTTATCTCATTCTCACTTTCTCTCTCTCTCTCTCTCTCTCTCTTCATCCCAGAAATTATTGAAGCAATATTTGCACAAAAAAAGCGTGATTTAGGCTTCATAAAATCCTTTCCCCGCCGAACTTCATACAAAATTGCTGAATGATGAAAGCGGTAGGGAGACGGGGTTTACGCGATGACCTAAACTCTTTCGTTTCAAAAACAAACAAACAAACAAAAATCAAAGAGTTTACAAATCCACGGCTTATAATGAATTCAGATCCACAACTCAGCGAACCGTAAATAGTTATGTGTAGGTCCTTCGTCTTCAGCGTGACGAGAAATTCGCCCCGCCGACCGATACATTTCCATCTGATGGACATTACGTTGCAATCGAATCACTAGATTCCGAGTTCGAACTCCAGTCGTGCCGTACGTAAAATTAGTTCGGTGTATTAATTCGTCTCCCGATCATCGCCACAGCAAAAGAAAAGGAATGATAATTGGTAATATGTACACGAATTAAAAATTTTCTTCCGGCAAGAAAAGAGAAACAAGTTGCCGTCAGTGGTGTACTCACTATGGTCTTCATGGCGATCTGGCTCGTCTGTCTTCTGTCCTCGCTGTCTGGACGGTGTGTNTCAGTGGTGTACTCACTATGGTCTTCATGGCGATCTGGCTCGTCTGTCTTCTGTCCTCGCTGTCTGGACGGTGTGTGACGAACAACTGTGGAGGTCCAGAATTTATACTCCTTGCAGAATCACTTTGCTGGCGTGTCCTGTGACACGTGGGTGACGACCCCACACAGGAACACAGGGAAAAAGGGGACACGGTGAGAGCACCAGCCACAGTAACTCGACACCCTCTGGTCTGCGAAATGATACTCCTTCGCTCTCTCCGGAGTACCCGATCCGCAGTGCAGATCATCTTGAGGAAGTTTCTCGTTCCTCCCGCCAAGTAAGTTCGGTAAATGCAGAGGCCCTAGTTACTTTTTAGTCCAAGCCAATAATTTTCGTGTAACCATCTTTGTAAATTAATATTGCTATAAACGTAATAAACCCATTTTGTATATTCCACCGCACTCGGAAGTTAATGTCTAAGCGTAAAATAAAATATATTTATTGAATATTGTTCCAAATTAGAGTGCTTTCAGAAGTGCTCACTTTACCATGAATAGCCTATATATTGGACTTAGGGGCCTCTTTAGTTGTAATATGGGTCTCGTTGTAAGCAGCTCTGTCTAGTCTAACTTAAAAAGAAATGCGAATATTTTTTTAGGATTTAAATAAAGTAAATTTATTTTGCCAAANGCTCTGTCTAGTCTAACTTAAAAAGAAATGCGAATATTTTTTTAGGATTTAAATAAAGTAAATTTATTTTGCCAAATTATTAACTGATTATTAAAGCATAAATGTGATCGTTGAGAAATGTCGAAGTCAGCAAGAATCATTGTACGTAGCTCTCTGTTTACGATAATCTTTCTTCTGTTGTTATATCTTTAAATTTCAGATCCAGTTTGATATGTTTGAATATGGGCGCTACTATTTTTTTTAGAATAAAGTAATTTTCCTTAATGCCGACAGCTCTTGACAGTGAAATATGGAACTTTATTACAGGATCTCTGACATATATCGAATAACAAGAAATTACTAGTTGAGTAATAATTTGAAAACCTTCTAATTACTTTGATACTTGTCAATTTATAAAAAAATTAAAAATCGCTCACCTGAAATGGATTCAAAATAATTCTTATTTATTTCAGCCATTTCCAGAACAAAAGCATTTTTTAACACCCCAAATACATAATTACTGTGCACTGCAAACAACGACAAAAGTAACTGTTAAGCTCCCATAAAATATAGGTTAAGTAAAATATGATGCACGAAGTGATCGGGGCAAACATTTTTAAAACAAAACTCCTTTGCGACTTTAAATGACAATGTTTGGGATCGTGTCGTGTTAAACTGTAAAACAGTGTTTTAAAATATAGAATTAATGATGTGTCTTTTCTGAACAGATTTCTGTATAAATATAGTCACCGTCCACAATTCTAAGAAAATGGAACACACGCGAGGCGCCGTAACGTGAACGTGAGATGTTTAAGATTTAATCCGTTGTGCCGGGAGTGGGNATTAGTATACGCATTGTGTATTCTACCACAATTTGCAGAATTATCACTGTCACAGGCCTGATCACTGTATGTGCACATTGATGAACTGAAACTGTGAAAAAATAAGGAAAATAAGTATTTCATAAATTTTCTCCCTCTCTCTTACACTTATAAGCATAAAATCCGAGAAAGTGAAATAAATAATTTCAGTATTAATTAACATCAACCGAACCCTTTTAATTGAAGGTGTAGACACGGAACTACTTTCCCTCCAACGTTACACGAACTTTGGTGGACACATGACAGTGAGTTTGGCGGTTAAAATGTATGCAAATCGGGGCAGAGGCCATTTTTAATGTTTATTTTCAAAAGCGCTCAATTAATCGTGTACAGACCAAAGGCAGAAACGGCTTAAGGCTTCTATATACATATAGCTGTTTTGCACGTTCGAGACCCATGAGCGAAGGAGCGATACGGGCGACAGTAACATGCGCGCCTAGCGACTCACAGCCCTTATGCGCAAGGCGTGCAGTGTTTCCGTCGGTGTCTCGTACTATGTGAAATACGTCTGATGACAGTGGGACATTATTGCAAGCAATAAAATCCCACAGATCAAACTACGTCCGTATGGTCGTATTTTTCTTCTGCGTCGTAAAGAAACTGCGCAGGCGCGCTACGACAATGTGATTTTCTACGGTTTTCACGAAATTGCTCTGTTTGAACGCACTTGATATGATAAAAACAAAACCGTGCGGTCTTCGTGAATTTTTTTTAAAATCTTTTCCAGCGAAAAATTACATTCCCCAGGATATTTATTTGCTAAGATACGCGCAAATGCGAGAACAACAAATGTACAGGAAATACGTCCAGAGTATACAATACTTACTATTAAATGGCTTCACCTTAATACCACATGAAGTGAATTGTAGAGGTGAGTTCGCGTGATTCAAAAAATGGGTTCAAATTTTTTAGTGGTGTCTAAACACGAAAAGCATTTGAGAAACCTTTAATAACAGACATATTTTCAAGTTCTCATTTCAACTACAGGATTTATAATTTCGGCGTAAAAATGTCGAAAAAGATTTTTTTTTTTAATTAAGAATTATTTTTAGCTGCTAAATGTCCTACGCAGGCACTTTGTAAAGGCTGTTAAAGTTAAAGTGAGCACTTTTGAAATCAATCATCGAAAAAACTCACTGCCCCTACATCCATATATTTGAACGGACGCACTGAGTGACATGCGCCGAGTGAAGTTGGTAATGACTGGTGGAAAATAGTTCCACAACCTAACATCGAATAAAAAGTGTTATGTTACAATTTGTGGTCACTGAAATAATTTTTTTCGTTTTCTGTTTTTTTTTTTAATTCATTTAAGTGTAAAACTGACCAGATTTGAAACACATTTTATGTTCTTATAATTAAATAGTTTCACCTGACCGATGCATGAATTAAGTGATGAGGCCCATGACGATGTTAATTTTAAATAAGGCGGAGGAATACACAGCGTGCATACAAGTAGATCTTAAGCAGGACTTTCAAAAGCGCTCATTTTACCGCGAACAGCCTACATCTGTCTTTGCACACGCATCACACTTTTGTAGGGACGCCGCCTGCAGTCACGTTCAGCTTGTCGCCGACGTGACGGTAAGACTGCACCCCAGGTGAGCACCTTGCGCGTAGAGGCGATGAATCATGTCGTGAGTTAGCTAGAGTTCGCCTTACAGCTTGCGCGTTTTGAGGCCTCGGACGCGCAAAATAACGGCAGGCAGCTCTATCAGGTTCAGTATTTTTTGAAGTTGTTGTCTTCATTTATCATTCCCGTCATGCAGAGTACAAGGATACCGAAAGTGTTACCAACTTTGACCCTAATGACATCCTTGCCTACAGAACATCTTGTGCGGTCTATTCACGGTTGCTTCCAAAATTTCTGAAGCCCTGCTAATGTTCTACTTCCAGAATATTCCTCCACCTCGTGCAAACAAAACCTAACCATTTATAGAAAAAAAAAATCAAAGGGACAACACAGCAATACATTAAAGGGACAACACAGCAATACATTAAAGGGACAACACAGCAATACATTAAAGGGACAACACAGCAATACATTAAAGGGACAACACAGCAATACATTAAAGGGACAACACAGCAATACATTAAAGGGACAACACAGCAATACATTAAAGGGACAACACAGCAATACATTAAAGGGACAACACAGCAATACATTAAAGGGACAACACAGCAATACATTAAAGGGACAACACAGCAATACATTAAAGGGACAACACAGCAATACATTAAAGGGACAACACAGCAATACATTAAAGGGACAACACAGCAATACATTAAAGGGACAACACAGCAATACATTAAAGGGACAACACAGCAATACATTAAAGGGACAACACAGCAATACATTAAAGGGACAACACAGCAATACATTAAAGGGACAACACAGCAATACATTAAAGGGACAACACAGCAATACATTAAAGGGACAACACAGTAATACATTAAAGGGACAACACAGTGCACACATTCGTGCGCACTCAGCGTAACAATATTTTCCATAAGAACTATTTCTTACTAAGCATTACCAACACATTTTATTTCTCCCTGTTTTTATTTTCAATAATTATAAATTTAGTGTAATTTCTTATACATGAAATATTTTTAAAATTTCATTTAAACTAAAAGTACATAGCATTATCTCAACACAAGTCTAAAAGGCTTGATATACACGCCATATTTTGGAAACAATCGAACACGTCATGCCTGCATGGGGAGGTTTTTCAAAGGTTTGATTCATAAAGTTTGAAGAAACTGCGAACCGGAAAGTGACACCGCAAGCCTGAAACGAAAAAAGTTACGTTATTGTATATAGCTTAGTAAAGGCGCGATATGCATCACTGTCTGTAATTTTTTTATCGTTTGTCAAATCCCATTTTTAGTAGCTACGCCATGAAATATTTTAACTTTTTTTTTTAAATTCCCCGTTTACTCACTGTATGACTCCTGCATAGCAAAAAAAAAAAATTCACTGTAATTTTAATAAACGTTAAAATAAAAAATAAGTAACTAGATAATTCGGGGATAGTTTCCATGAAGTGACGTTAAGTTGTGTGAAATGTATGGAAAAGTTAGTTACAAAGTAAATCTTAACGTCTTTGATTTTAGGAAGATTTCTGGATATATTTTTACCAGAACTTCTCCGCAACTCCGAGTAATATTTTGTCTTGTAGCGTAGGGCGAATTTCGCGTTCCCGAGGCTTAAAAACTCGGGAGCGTTAACGGCGACCCACACATGTTCATAACATTATTCATCATAGCCTCTACGTACAAGGCAACGAAATGGCGTGAAGTCATCCTGCCGTCATATCGGCTGTGTGTGACATTCACTGGACACCCCTGTTCAGTTGAGTTGCATTGAGATATTTCGACGGCTCTGAACAACGAGGTCTTGAGAGCCGATGAGGGTGAAATGAGGTGAGAATGTAGCAGCACCAGAATGTCAGGGCCGGGGAAACGGGAGATCCCCGAGAAAACCATCCAAACGAGCGGCATCATCCGGCACGATTTGCACTTGTGAAAATCCGGGAGTGTCCCGGCCGGAGATTGAACCCGGTTCGCCATGGTGGGAGGCGAGCAGTCTAACCGCTCAGCCACAGCGGCCCCTGGAGACCCTGTGTTATGTGCTGTCAAGTAATAATAAAAGTGTGGTAGGCTTTACGTCCCTGCGTTACTTTCAATATAATACGCTGCTGTGTTCAGACTTAGAGATTGCAATAACACCCGTTTTCAAAAATGCAAAATATACTCTATATTATAATAAATACGTGAAAATGTTCTAAAATGCTATGCTTACGCAGGCATTGTACGGGAATATTCTGTAGTTTTTGAATAAAAAAAACTCTTTTCCCTCAAGCTTTGTGATAATTGTTTGTCGTCCGGGGAGAAGTTGCAGACTTAAAATACACGAAACGTTAAGGGTTACGTCGGACGGCTTACATAACGCAGTATCATCTCTATGTGCAAGGCGCTGAACTAACGTAAAGAGTTTTTTCCGTGTAGCGTTCAACTGTGGGAATGTTAGGTAAAATTATCATTTTATTGAGGGAAAGTCTGTAACAAAATCCTGCGCAGTTATTTTCCATAGTTTCGCATTGTTACTTGTTAAGTTTACTCCTTCATCCACTGCAATCTGGAAAGGTTGTTTAAAGCAACATTGGAGGTATCTAAAATAGTATTTGTAAATTATTCGATATCTTGGTATGCAGTCTTAATACGTAGTCTAAATGTTATGGTTATGTTTGCAGAGAAATATATTACCATCACATTTATATCTTAGGCCTAAGGGTTTCGCAAAAAAAAAAAACTAAACACACTGCAAATCAGTCGAAACATCATTAAGGTGGGCGAATTTATTGCGTTTGAAAACAAATATCATTAAATTTATTTTTTAGAAGCTAGTTATACCGATAAAAAAAATTAATATAGGTTATTTTACGTTATTACATATGTAAAACGACACTCGTTGTTTGTAAGAATTTCCATTCAATTATCTTATCAAAATAATTGACTTGCATGTATTAGCGAATAGCATTTACGAAACGTTACATCTAATATACTTAATAATACATTTTTGCATGTTTTCCATATATATTTAATATCCGACAGTGAATGTAGCTAAAAAAAACTCTTTCCACGATTATTTTTAGATACGGAAACACAATTGAGAAAATCTGAAACCGTTCAGCTGCGAACACTGAAACTATTAACTGGTAAAAATTATCTTTACAATTACACCTTGAAATGATACGGTTTTCTCTGAGAGTCCTGCGTTGAAGTGTGACCAACGGAAGAACTTCATCCAATCAGTCAGTCCTTGTGACTATACTTGATGACGCGTCTGATGTACGGCCTAAGACACCCCAAATAATACCTGCATATAAAAGACACACATAAATGTTCATTGTGATTTTTTATGTTTATTAATATGTCCCATTTGGTATAGAAAAATTTTTTTTTTACTATTTAGTAATTTCTACAGAGAGAGTAACTATCTAACATTTTTCGGAGTCTTTTTTTTTGTTGTAAAGATATGTGGGTAACAATCACATACTAAAGTTTTTTTTTTTTTATTGTCCTTTTCCACACTAACAAAAAAAACTAAAGGTATAATTTCTAAAATGAATGGAATGTGTACAGAAGTTCAACAAAAAGTTAGTCTTAGTTTATATTTCTATAAAAATTTTCCGTAATAAAATAAAAAGTCTTACTCGTTTTCTTGTACTGTTCTTCATAGCAAATAAGTGCTTGCTGTTTATAACGAAAAGAATACCACGGGGACCGAGACAGCTTCACAGAACTGGAAATAAAATGAAATACATATAGGACGCGACTATCGTGAAAGTGTTCTCTGTTTGTTTGGAACTGCGCATACCTCTGCGGGTGTGTTTTCGAATTAATCAACACTGCAACTCACTGCATCATGATACGTGCATACCAATAAGAAGCAAGTCATGCCCCGCGGGAATTATGCAACCCGAGAGAGTTGAGCGAGAATTAATGGTTGCTACGGGCACAAACAAACCACGCCATTTGTAGAGGCACTCTGCCTCTCTCGCTCTGTCTCTCTCTATAACTGATTCAAAATTTACAGATAATTAATTCATAGTAATACGACACATTAATGTTCAGACCAGAAATTTATCGACATAAGTATATAACAAGCCGTTTATATGGCAGGAGAGATATTCAGCTTTAGCTTTGGTGCTCATGTTGCTTTTTTTTACGAAAGATAATCATGTAAAAATGAATGCTAATTATTTAATTACTTCAAATACGCGCTGAATAAACACAACACGACAAACTAGAAGTTCTGAGCACAAATTTCGCTTTTGTCGATGTTCGTTTTGTGCTATTAAAGACACGACATGTACACTGGCAAATGCGCTCAGTGATTATTACTAGTTATAACTAGCTGTCTGCATAAGTGCTTATAAGTGAGTTCAGTCAAACGTGTAACCAGGGGCGTAAAAAGTCTGTTTTTGCTGCTTGTCAAAAGGGACAGAATGGGTTTTAAATACTTTTCAGGCATGTGTGTGCGTAATTTGGAAGTAAAAGTTGGACTGAAAGACACTCCTGATAGACATAGAATCAGAGAGCTGGTTTACTCAACCCTAAGTGTTAACAAAATGAATTAGGCAATCCAAATGCATGAATTAGATTATATCATGTGAGCTGAAAATAATTGTAGTTGCACAAAATACCGGAAATAAAACGATTTTACATAAAAATATACAGCGTTCTTTCGCAAAGAAATATTGGACGCAAGTTACAAGAAATTATTAACAACGCTGCAAGAAATGTATTATAATTTAAGACAAACTTCTGTGTCACAGAGTATTACGTCTTAAAGCGTCTTTCACTGTTTAGAGCAGAAACCGCCTTCTTCGTATTATGACAAACGAGTTCGATTATTTACGATGTAAAAAATGAATTTTCTCATGCGAAAAATGTGATAGGCATTTCCCTGGGCTGTTGGATTTTCTCGAGGTCATTTCGTTTACCCCACTATCACTTATCCATTCCCGCCTTGCGAAAGATCTGAGATTCTGAATTCCGTCCACAATCTTTTTCACTTATCTTAAGACGCAATTTTTTGTAATGTGAACACGCTAATAAAAAAAATTAGAGCCAGTGCCGTCATTAGAATATCGTTTGCAGTTTGAAGTTCAGGGAACAGAAACATGAAACTATGTTCAAAATGACATATTTTACCTTCGATATTTTCAAGCTTACCTTCAGATAAGTTGGCTTCTCTCGTGAGTATCAGGTGCGGTGAGTAAATCACTACCTGTGTTATCGGCAGTGTTATAAGAATTATTATTTTACTAAAGCAATATCATTTCTATTTTTGTAAAGGTTAAAACGTGAAAGCTTTGTAGGTATATTATTTTGAATTCACTTATATGTGTGACACTTTTTAAACCGAATCAAACAATCAGCGGTCGCGGTGGCTGAGTGGTTAGCCTGCTCGCCTCTGACCAAGGCGAACCGGATTCGATCTCCACCTGGGTCACCGGATTTTCGCATGTGGGAATTGTGCCGGACGATGCTGCTGGCCAGCGGGTTTTCTCGGGGTTCTCCTTCTTCTTTCCCCACACTTTCATTCCGGCGCCGTTCCTTACTCACCGCAATCACCCACATCGGCTCGCAAGTCCTAGCTTCTAAGAGCCTCTAAAATCCTTTCACTCACTCCAATAAGCAATAGGTTTTTTTTTACTACACTTAAGTACGTATGCTGTTCTTACACGAATAAACTTTCGTATGGAGGTTTATCTTTGTTGGGTTTCCAAGCCCGAATGATCCGTAACGGAATCCAGATTTTCAGTATACACCCCAATATAATCGCCAATCATGAAAGATAAGTAACTTAAATTGTGTGGATTCTTAGGAAGTGAGAGCAATACAATTAGCTAGAAGAGAGTTAAGAAGAAGAAAATTAACTGTAGCAAAGCGAAGTGATAAGGAATCATAGGAAGCGGGAAGATTACTTTAAAATAAGTACTTATGCCCCAGATAATTCTTCGCCTCGTGCGTTTTATTCAAGTTCTTAAGAACAATAGAGATAAAAGTACTTCACATTTATTTCCGAGTCATACAGTATAAATAACGGTTATAATACAGTCCCCGGCCATAAAGATCCGTAAGAATTTCGGTGTGCGCAAAATTTCTCTTCATATCCTGTAGCAAGAAGACATGTGGCATCCCAGGCCTAAGTTTTTTACAGCACCATTATCTTATAGTAATTTACTTAGTGTGACACATGAAAGTTTTATTAACATTTCTCTACTGATTATTACTGACTTGCCGAGTTTGACGTGTTGTTTTTGTTGACTATTGAATTTCCTACACTATAAGCCTATTCTCGTAATAAAATGTCTACAACATTATATTTTATACATTTTTACATAATGTTATTAGTCGTGGTTTCAGATCATGTTTTAAAAACTGGTACCTCGAGAATTATAAATGGAAGTAATTACCTTTTTTGGTTTTTAGTTTTATGTGCATTTATTTCGTGTGTTTCAGGTCGCGTGATGTGCAGAAATGGCGAACAGTATCGAGCTGGTTGGTTTGCATCTCTGTCGAGGCACGGGAAGCCTACACTGATTGACACCTCAAAGCGCATCATATGTCAAAGAAATTAATCAAGAGAAAATATATAACTGCTATATCAGAGGGAAGACAAAAGATTATAGCTGCAGCTGAAACACGAAATTACATTGTTTTATAGCGCATTCATGACGTAGGGCCTGATTAAGAATTCGTGCATCATTCTACAAAGGAGTGTTATAAATCTTACGACCTTATGAAAACTCTCCTTCGAATACAAAGTGAAAATGAAGGTAATTTGCGCGTCGAACCAAGCAGAGAAATACTACCATCCCGTATAAAAGTCTAAGATCTGAAATTTTATCACGAAAGTCATCATCGCCAACTGTAGACCCTTTAAAATTGCAATATATTATTTGTGGGAAGCAGAAGCAGAGAAATACAAAACAAAAACATCGAATAAGTGAAAGCATTCGAGCCGTAACATTNTGTGGGAAGCAGAAGCAGAGAAATACAAAACAAAAACATCGAATAAGTGAAAGCATTCGAGCCGTAACATTTCATGCTGCTGCATTATTCTTAAAAGACGATTTTTATGTTAGAACGTGTGATCTTAATAACGAATTGCATGATTTTGGTGCAGATATATACTACCATAAGCTCTGTCTGGAATCATACTTTAAAACATTTCAAAGACGAAGCCAAGAAAGTAGATTTAAAGCACACGTACCATCAAAGGGTCAAACTATAGAAGGTATGAAACTACCTCATCAGGAAATTTTGGACATTGGGTATGGTCTTAGACTCAGTGAAATTCGGGATTTTGCTGATAAAACGTTCGGAGAGCACGTTTTCTTAAACAAGGAAGTGAAACTTTACTTGATAAAATCATTTGGATGCCAAATACAGTTCTCCAAGCCAACACTCAGGAACCAACCTCTCCTTGTCTTCTCCTCAACTTTAACACCTGGTCAGGTAGCAGATAAGCTTAGTTCGGTTGACTCGATAACAGTTTCTGCCCAAATGTTAAGACAGTCGCTTTTGGAAACTGACTTTTATATTGAGAAATAAATTGGTAATGCAAACCAGCTAAGAATTTTTTGGGGGGAAAAAAAAAGATCCCTCAACCTTTGGTTGACTTTTTGTCCGAATTATTACATGTTGACAAACTGGCTTTCCTTTTTTTTTCTGTAAATAACAGTCAACCAGATATTTTGTCAATAGTGGACGAAGAGAAAGAAACTAATGAAGATAACAGTTAAAATATTCTACTAAATCATAATGGATATGTTTCATCATGTAGAATCAAAGCCATCTTCCAANTGAAGATAACAGTTAAAATATTCTACTAAATCATAATGGATATGTTTCATCATGTAGAATCAAAGCCATCTTCCAGATGCTTTTCTACAATGTTCATAAAGGTAGAAAGAAAGCACCACTTAACTTGATGGTCATGGTCATTCAATTCATGAGATATGGAAGAGTAGGCAAATTAAAACAGTATTCAATAAGGTTGGCTTGTCAGTCAGTTACAACGAGATTATGGATGAAACGTAGAAATCTTGGTCAATACACTATTCNTCAATAAGGTTGGCTTGTCAGTCAGTTACAACGAGATTATGGATGAAACGTAGAAATCTTGGTCAATACACTATTCATTCATATTCCACAAGACGAACCATACCAAGTCACTTTTCAGAAAGCTGCTTCCCCATAAGAGCAATGGATAATTTCTATCACGAAGAGTCGAGTCTTTCTGGTATACAGGAAGCCATGACACTTTCATGGTTTTAATTCAGGAAGCTACAAATACAATGCCTAACAAACCTTAACCATCAGAAGTAGCTCTTACTAGCATAGCTAAACGGAGTGCTGTTCTGCTTCCATGCCAACAGCTGAAAGGGTATCAAAAACCATCGTCACCTGTCATAATGCCATCTGACTTGAATGGCTCAGAACAATGCTTGAAGTTTTCGTGTGGTGAAATTAAGGAGGAGTCAGGTATACGTATGATACAAGCCGTGAGTGGTCTGAACAGTCTCAAATCTTTCGCATGGTCTGGAGTTAATGCTGTACTCTCAAAAGCTAATGTACCTTTGCACCAGATAGGGTTTCTTCCTGTAATGCCCTACCATCCTACAGTCTACGACACTGTGTATTCATGTCCGAAAAATTTCCAGAGTCTCTTTTTTCACTTTTATCAGTCTGCACTGCCATTTGCACGTGATGAAAGTGTTTACCATATTGCAGCAGAAATTTAGATAGCATCTAATGAATTTCTTGTCATTGTGCTTCTCATGGGATCCTTCAATTTTACTAAAATACTTCTTGCATGCATTCAGAAATACAGTGATAGTAGTAGATTAGAAAATGTCCTAATTGAATACAAAGCTTTTGGCTCTAAGATGACTGAGAGTGTTTTAAAAGGAGGTAAATATATAAAGTCTGTAAAGGTAGTGTTCATGCTAGGAGAAGTTCTTGAAAGACATAAATGGAAGGCATTTTTGAGTACCATAGATGATGGGTAAGACTTGACTACATAAGTCAGAGATTTGTTTGATGGCATGCAAAACAAAAAATACAGATGTGCAATCCATGTTTGAAAATCTTGTTCCATCATCAGAAACTATGCTCAGTTTACTTGAAGATTTCACTCAGCAAGCAGTAGTACATTCTGAGCAGTACAGGTATCTTGAAGGATTCTTCCATCTTGTCAACATTCTGAAGTTAATCATCACAGCTGGCAGGGAAGAAAACTGGGAGCTGTACCTGGAGACAGTTCATGAGTATCTTCCTGTTTTTAGGATATTTGACAGAGTTAACTACTTGAGATGGGGTACTATTCATGGAACAAATGAGGGACATTGAGAGGCGTCATCGCGAGGTAATAATAACTTCATGAAAGGAAATTTCGTTGTTCACATAACCAACAGAAAGTTTAGTGCTATCGGTGTCAATATAGCTCTGGAACAAACAATCAACAGATCAGAAGTCACCTGGAGGTATCTTTGGGCAGAAAAAGTGAAAATATTATGTTGCTGAATGGTATCTTGTCTATCATGAAGTTCTTCTCCTTCGAAAATCATTTCAAGAACTTCTAGGTGTTACTCAGGGTGATTATGAGTTGAGAATCCACCATGAGTTAACTGGAAGACTCTATAAGCAAACGGAAACCAATATTCAGCAATATTCAATGTTCAGTACATTGAACAGAGAGAAAGCCCTTATCCAAGACAAGGTCAAGTCAGACTTCATAACATTTTCACCAACGAATGTGTACCACCATCAAATTCAGTTTCTGATAACAGGGAAAGAAGCATATTCATATTTCGTGAGGATACCTATGTCTCATGCTCGAAATATTTGTCAGCTCCAATCCAAAAGCTAAGGCTCCCAACTTTCCGAAAGTGAATAACTGTCACAGCCCAAAAAACCTGTAAACACTGTCAAAAAATTACTACAGGTCCAAAAGAAAGTTGACATTGTTAAGAATAGAGAGATGTCAGTGACAGAAATGTGTACTTATGATATAAGTTCTTCATTCTTACTAGATCAAGATGGTGCTACTACTAAACCGTTGAAATCAAAACTAATGTCCAAGTTGACCAAAACATAAGATATAAGAGATTTTCGTTTTCAAAAAGAGCTCACAATGAATACAAGTGTGGTTGTAGATGTGATTAATCAGTTTCATCGAATGCCAACCAAGAGAAACAATACATTTGAAAACTTGTTTTCTATGCTCAGAGAAAATGTAAGTAAGGTTTGCATTTTCAGTTTAGCTTATTAAATATTTGACAGCCACCAGCCATAATCTATTAAGAAAGCAGAGAGACAGAGAATAAATTCTCTCCAGCCACTACCATTGACAGTCATTACACCCAATACGAAGCTTCCTGTGTAGTTGGACAGGTTCTGGAAATCCATTGATAATAATATTTTAATTCAAGGTGCTTTCCAAAANCGAAGCTTCCTGTGTAGTTGGACAGGTTCTGGAAATCCATTGATAATAATATTTTAATTCAAGGTGCTTTCCAAAATTTTTTAATGGCTACATCATCAGCTAATCAAGAGTTCGAAATGTTTTTAAGTGGTATTTTTTCTTGAAAATGGACCCACTCCTTTAGTTGCACTAAATAGTGACAGCCCACTCGAGAGCACACTTAAACTTCCTATAGAAGAAGCTGAAATAAGCCTTATTCCTCACATTATCCATGCAGTAAATCAAGCATTCCAGCGTGTGATAGTGCTTTCAAAAGACACGGATATATTTGTGTTGCTCATTTATTTATTCATGTCTCTACATGAAAAAGGTATCTGTGAGCTCTGAATTAGAAAGTCAGCATCGGATATTATTCCCANGAAGCTTCCTGTGTAGTTGGACAGGTTCTGGAAATCCATTGATAATAATATTTTAATTCAAGGTGCTTTCCAAAAATTTTTTAATGGCTACATCATCAGCTAATCAAGAGTTCGAAATGTTTTTAAGTGGTATTTTTTCTTGAAAATGGACCCACTCCTTTAGTTGCACTAAATAGTGACAGCCCACTCGAGAGCACACTTAAATTTCCTATAGAAGAAGCTGAAATAAGCCTTATTCCTCACATTATCCATGCAGTAAATCAAGCATTCCAGCGTGTGATAGTGCTTTCAAAAGACACGGATATATTTGTGTTGCTCATGTATTTATTCATGTCTCTACATGAAAAAGGTATCTGTGAGCTCTGAATTAGAAAGTCAGCATCGGATATTATTCCCANTATTTATTCATGTCTCTACATGAAAAAGGTATCTGTGAGCTCTGAATTAGAAAGTCAGCATCGGATATTATTCCCATTCATACTCTAGCCTCTAGCCAAAATGATTGGTGCTATAAGGGAAGTAGTTCTTGCCTCACATTTTCTTACAGGATCCGATGTTACTCAAAGTACATCAGGAAAAATACCTTCAAAATTTTTTACTTCTCCCCCCCACCCCTCAAAACACACACATCGTGAAGAATTCTTTGAGCTTGCAGAGGAATACTTAGTCAAGGTTCTCAAACAAAGTTCTAAGTGTAAGAGACATTTGATGAACTTAGTTGTGGAACCCTAACAGAAGCTAGTATACGAAACATTCTAAACCTTCCATGTACAAGTTATTCACTACAAGGTCACCTAAAGCCATCGTTCTACTTGGTATATACGTGTGCTTCAGTGCCGAATGTGGACACTCCACTAAATGAAACAGATTTTGGATGGACTGTAACCATGATATTCGCTGTCCCTATTTAAATTAATACATTTTTTTCAAGGACACCATCTCAATTTTATGAATTAACTGCGTCTGATGGGCAGGTTTTATTGCAGAAAGCCCATTGTTGCACATTATTCGGAACACATTTTTGAAATTCCAACCGGATTACTGTTTTGAAGCCATTCTCGAAGCATGTCGTCCCGCCTGACGGTGAACAAAATGATTTTCACACAAAACGCTTTAAGGCAAAATGTCATATCCAAACGCTTTTAAGCAAAACTGTGTTACTTAAAATTCAAGTTTCTTGTTTAAGGAGAATTGCTATCAGAAGNATATCCAAACGCTTTTAAGCAAAACTGTGTTACTTAAAATTCAAGTTTCTTGTTTAAGGAGAATTGCTATCAGAAGAAACAATTCAATGCAAAATGCCGTTAGATCAAACACAGTTAAGGAATCTACAATAATATGAAGAGGATAATGTTTAAGGAAAATGCCGTTAGACAAATAACATTTAAGGAATCTACAATAATATTAAGAGGATAATGTTTAGGCAAAATGCCATATGTTTGAAATGCCTTTGGGTTAGAAGTTTCTAGATCAACTTTTTCCATAAGTGAAACGACTCTAGTCAGAATTTTTTTACGTAGAACGCATTTAGGTGAAACAATCTTTGATACGGTGCTTTAGGTGACTTCATTGTATGCAAAACTTTAAGAGAAAAAAATACGCCGTTATTCTAAATTCTTTGTAACTTCTTAATATTTTATTTTGCTCTGCTTTAAAATTAACTATTGTACGTCATCAGAAGTAGTATCATAATAACCCAGCAAACTTATTACATTTTTGCTTACAAAGATGGTGAGATATGTTTTGTAGGATTGATCAGTCTTAGTTTGTTTACGTTTGTTTTTAAATACTGCATAATTATATTTAAGGTTTTCACACTTCGTTTAGGCTCATGTAAATTTTTTGTGGTTTTCAGCATTCCATTTATTGAAACAACTAAACGCAAAATTACCTTTGTAGTAAAAATTAAAAACCTATTTAAAAATTAAATAAAATTTATACAACTAAAATAATTTTAAAACAGACCGGTCTTATTTTAGATTTGAAACCTTGTCACTTTTTGCATAAAGCAAGAATTTCTCTTTGTGCTTTCTTTTTCATCTCGCAGATAAACAGGTTCGAATAGGGTACAGGTTACAGGCTTCAAATNAGATAAACAGGTTCGAATAGGGTACAGGTTACAGGCTTCAAATATCACATCACATGTGAGACCGGAGTATCACGTTCATTTTTAAAAAGTTGCTTTCAAGTTTATGATGCCGTAGTCCTGGATGCACAACCGCCTAACCGCAAACATCTGTTACCAGCAAGGCAGACAAATTGTATAGTTTTATAGACTCTTTGAGAGAACTATGGACTACCATTCATAATTATTATATATTTTTCCTGCCAAAGTAGAATGTATAAATTACCTTACAATAAATACAAAAAAAAAATGTTTCTGCAAATATAATATGGCAATAAATCATCAAATTTAATCAAAGTTGTTACACAAAGACGAAATATAAAAGAATGAATTTCTGGATAAGAGTAATCGAATCGTTCCTAATCAATCAAAAATATAGTTAAACAATTGTAAATTCATCATTACAACTTCGTTTATTGAGAGAGATTTTTCTGTTATATCAATATTCGTTTCCGTGTATGTATGACTTGAATGCTGCGTGGAAGTAGAATAATTACAATGTTTTCTCCTGTTTTCCATTTTTTTACGTATTTTAAATCATGCTTTTACAGAGGTTACTAACATCCAAATATTTATTAGTTAATATAGATTTTCGTAAATAGGAAATTTTGTATTTTTTGCTTTTTGTTTTCGGTTTTCTGTTTGGAAACATGTTCATACTTTATTGTGAAATTTTCCGTTTTTCACAGTAACCTGGATAGGCAATGGAACTATTAGATTGAATTTTGAATGAAAATATATTTTACTTCGTCACAAATGTTTTTTAAATAATGCGTTTTCTTTGAAGATAATATAAATAGCCTGACTTCCTTGGGCCCCTAACTGCGCACAAAGCTAAAATTAAACATTTATTAATTTTATTGAAAGTGTCCGCTCATTAAACGAATATAAAGAACATTAGACTCCTAACATTTGGAAATAATAATCAGTTTCTGTATTGTTTTATGTAGTATTTACGTTAAAGAGTGAAAATGGGGATGAACGGTGTCACCAAAATATGTTTTGGCATTAAACGTTTTATAACATCTATTCAAGGTAGTTTAATAACTCACAGCATACTCTTACCTTTGTTACGACCGCACAAAATATGTTATCAATCAAAGTCGAACAAAGGCGATCCACTTCCAAAAACAATGCTAACCAGTTCACTGTCTTGCGTGTAGAGTTGATGAATCGATTTTAAGTCTTTCTGTAATTCCTTTAAAATTAAATGCTTAATCATTGTTTTGCTTCATATTATTTTAGTTTTTTAAACATTCATTGGTGTTGATAAAATCAGAATTAAATACAAAATAATTACTGTTCTTTATATATATTTTTATGAGGACAAAATCAGTGCTATTTTTGATGAAATTTCTCAGTTTTTTAAAAGAAATACATTGTTTTATATGCAGTGTAGTTTTGTCTTTAAAAAAGAAATGAAATAAGAGTGAGTGAGCGTGTGAAGAGATATGGGTGGCTCTTAACAGCGAGATCTTGAAAGCCGATGAGAGTGATTGAGATGTGCTTGTAGTAGCGACGGAATGAAGGGGCGGGGGAAACGTGAGATCCCCGAGAAAACCTGCTGACCAACGGCATTGTCCGGTACTATTACCACATGCGAAAATCCGGGAATGGCCCGGCCGGGGATAATGAAATAATTATTTGTAAATTCTATGCCTATTAAAAAAATTAAGTGCATAAATATTATAATAATTTTTGTAGTATCAAGAAAATTTAACTACAACTGTAAAAAGTTAACATTTATGTAAATATGTAAATTTATTCTTCTCCAGACACTGCTAATAAACAAAATTAACCAAAACTGTGTAGTTACCAGTTCTTAATTTATATATCAAAAGTGCCATTTATTTACTTCCAAAAAGCTCTTAAACATTTAAGGGAAAAAACTTTCGTAATATCATCTCAGCACAAGGTTTCAGATGACATTCTACAGTAATGCAAGTGGAGGCAGNAAGGGAAAAAACTTTCGTAATATCATCTCAGCACAAGGTTTCAGATGACATTCTACAGTAATGCAAGTGGAGGCAGTAATAAAGAAAACTAACAGCTGAAATTGCTAAGCAAACCAGCAATCAAAAATTTATGTTAACGTTCTGTAGAATGTATTCATTACGTCATTTGACAACTGCAGGCAAAGTTTGAAGAGATACACTGTAGTGAATGGAATGATGGCATATGGCGTCGCTGTTCTGGGAATGGTTATGGTTATTTTGTGTTATATTTTAAAAAACATGTATATGTATATGCTGGTGAATTTCGTTAGGTGTCAAATATTTCTTCAAAAATATCGCATTAGAAACAACAGCGTTAAACCTTAATTTGGAAAATTGAAGTCATGCATGAAAATTATCAGGCAAATGTGTATTGATTTTGGTTCTCGCAAACCCATCTATTAGATTTTTTTTGAATAAAAAGGCGCACACCAACGAATAAAAATTTTTGCGTTACATAATATTTTATATTTGCAATGTTCCAAAATGTGGAATGCNGAATTAAAGGCGCACACCAACGAATAAAAATTTTTGCGTTACATAATATTTTATATTTGCAATGTTCCAAAATGTGGAATGCGGACTCGGCTACAACTCTTAATTTTTTTTTTGTCACTGCTGACACTCTGCTGACTGCTTTCTGCGTTCATGTATTATAAATCCCCCCCTCCCCCTTTTACCCCTAAAAAAAGTATACCTTTAAAAACACACATTTTCACCGAGCTTATCAATGTTCGCACTACCACAAAACTCTAGAATATAAACAAAACTTTTACATTGTTAGCATACATTCAATGTAGCCTTTCAACTTTCCTACCAAAGCTCTGACTATGTAAATAGGTTTACATAAATTCTGATATTTAAATTCAATGCATGTATTTTAAAAATAAAACATTACTTCATAGAAGTAGAAACAAATCTCCTACCTTTATCCGCCATTAATTATTTCTGATGCAGACATTAAAAGTGTCAGTTACATGCACAAATTCTAACAAAAGTATCAATGACATAGTATTTATGAGAAGGCAACGGGCTCATGTTTGTGTTTAAAATTTTGGCATAATTTACTTTTATTAAGTGTATGTTATTAACATTGGTTTAATGAATAAAATACACTTAGATAAGAAACATTATTTTATTTTCCAATTTTATTACAAATGTCAGTACAATATATATAGTAGGTGAATGATTTTGCTGGTCTTCGTAGAAAGTACTCGATTGTCTGTGTGACGATGAAGGAATCTTCTGTTAGTCGTGGGAGTCATAGAAGTAGCCCAGGCTATGACACTAGCCTCAGCAGAGTCCACAATTATAGCCATAGTCCAGGGCGCGATAGTTCAGGGAAACGATACGCTGGTAGGTCGGGGAACCACATGCAACGTTGGTGACGACTGGTATTAAATAGTAGGTTCGACGACTTCTCAGCACAGCGGTGACACTACTAGATGACGTACGTGAGAACGGTTAGTATTTGTCGTGGCGAGATATTCTCAGTGGTGGAAACCACAGCCATGGCCCACGCCATGAGCATAGCCAAAGCCGAAAACGTGACCATAGTCGTAGCCCGGGCCATGATAGCTCAGAGGAGCAGTGTTGACATGTGCCTAAGCAGTATAGACAATTTTGTGACGACTGGCGTGCTTAGGGAATTGAATTTCATCCCAGGATACCAAATAAACTACTGTGTGCATGATGGTGGTTAGTAATTGCCATAGCGAGATGCTTTCAATGGTGGAAGCCGTAGCCATAGCCCAGGTCGTGGCCGTAGCCGAGTCCATGACCATAGCCGTAGCCGAGTTCGTGGCCGAGCCCATGACCGTAGTCGTAGCCCAGGCCGTGATAGCCCACGGGAGCGACGTAGCTGTACGACGGGTCGGCGTAGGCGACCTTGGCGACAACGGGGGCGGCGACCACTGCAGGGGAGGTGTACGCGACCTTGGAGATGATGGGAGCGGCGTAGGCGACCTTGGGAATGTGGTCGTAGCCATAGCCCAGGCCATGACCGTAGCCGTGGTAGCTCGGGCCATAGCCGTAGCCAAGGCCGAAGACTCCGCGCTTGTCCACGGTCTTCTCCGCAGCCTCCTGCTGCTTCTCCTCTTCAGCCAGAGCGCACGCGGCGAGCGACAGCAGGACGAAAATCTGAAGCATAAACGTTCATCTTGAGCACTTTCTGTATATTTAAACCCACCATAAGTAGTTTACTTTAAATTATAATGCACATATATGTATTTGTTTACCAATCATTAATGAATTCAGAGCTAGTGGTGGTAATATAAAACCTTCTTAAATGGTTGGAGTACCAATATCTGTGGCGTAGTTTGTTAGAACACCATCTTACTGTCAGAAGGTTCCTGAAATCGAGCACCGAACGTCACACGGAAAATCACTTGTTAAATGTGATTTAAAATTATATATTTTTTAAATAAGTGATTCCAGTTATAAATTTTATATTAATTCATTGTTAAGTCAGAAATTTTCTTAAATAATAACTGGCATGAAACTTTTCAATTAACATTCTCGATGCCGTAGATAAGGAGGGAGCAATGTATATGTGGTAAAAAGCCGAAACAGAACTGACCTCACACACATAGATAAAATGCGTTATATTAGGGCATTATTTCGTCAAATAAGTTGTTTGGCGCCAAATGAAATTACGATATCCTGGTACGTGTTGTCAAATAAGCTTGTTTTTAAATTTTCAATTAAAAAATTTAATTTCTAAATTAACTTAAATTTGTGCATTCTTTGAGCAATTTATTCCTTTTATTTTCTTATATCCCTTCACCAGTGGTATTTTAGTTACGAGAATATTTGATTTATTATTGATAATATTTGTTAAGTGTGGGTGGAAGTTTCCAGCTGATTGACAATACTATGCTTCGTATAGTACTGTAAAAAAATATTTTCGGTCTCCTTCCAAAACTGAAATGGAAGTTTCTAATCTACAAGTGCATATGAAAATTTTACCACGAATTAGGAGGCAGTTTTAGAAATTCTGCTATAAACGGTTGGAAACTTCACTATGAACTAAACTCTTTAATAAACATATATGCATGAGAGGGAACTTTGCCATTCGTACTCTCGCGGTTTTCGTATACAATGATGGGGTAAATTTGCGATACAGTGAAATACATTTTGTATATCAGTCGCATAGCTCTAGACATTAAAGAAAAATAATAGNGAAGTTTCTAATCTACAAGTGCATATGAAAATTTTACCACGAATTAGGAGGCAGTTTTAGAAATTCTGCTATAAACGGTTGGAAACTTCACTATGAACTAAACTCTTTAATAAACATATATGCATGAGAGGGAACTTTGCCATTTGTACTCTCGCGGTTTTCGTATACAATGATGGGGTAAATTTGCGATACAGTGAAATACATTTTGTATATCAGTCGCATAGCTCTAGACATTAAAGAAAAATAATAGTTACCCTGAAGAACATAACCACCTTTCGCTGTTGTACAGAATTTAAAACTACAAAACATAGAGCAAACAGAAAATCTCCGTATGTTATTAAAATATTTTTCCTCAAAATTTGGCCTAATGCTATAAAGGGACGTATAGAGGAGGTGGAAGTCACTGCTCTATCCGTAGGGCCCCTGGCCTCTGAGGAAGCCCTTAATAACCCAGAAATAAATTTGAATAAATTAAAAATGAATACGGCAATACTGAGCTAACTTATATGTAATTATTAAAGAATGCGTGACTTGTGTAAATTCTGTTTAAGGTGGTTAATAAAATTCAAGTCAACTATTTATGCGTTTTAAGGTCACTGACTGTTTATCCATTTGGCAGTGGATCCCACCATGGCTCTCGACATATACTGTGCATCTCAATTTCTGAAACGATTAGACCTGTATATTTATAAGACTACTTACTATATATGTGCATATATTTTCACACGTTTATTTATATGTATAAATACGTACGCCTACACACTCACACATTAAATAGCCGAAATTTTTTTTTATTCCTCGATTCTAACCACATGCTGTTGAAGTGAAATTGTTTTGATACAAGATTCTCTTGCCTGCCCTTTGATTACGAAATGCTTCGGTAATATGAAAGTGATGAAGTTGTTGGGTAGTAAATGTTTCAACAATGTTTACAACATAAATCGGACTGGTGTGTAGTTCTCGTTTGGTTAGTATAAGTAGGTCGCCCACCTGCCAGCAATTAAAAGTGTTTCATGGCGAGTATTGTAGGTAAGTGGCTATTTATATTTATTGCCGTTATTTATGTTCGCATCTTAGAACCAAAATGTCAGCGCTGCTTTTTACGTCCCTGATAGCCGGCGGAGATGTAAATTTTACATTAAGAACAATCTGTTTGTTAAGGAAATAACCAAGTACATTTAGCCCAAGCAGTTGTCCGTTACTGCACATATTAAAAAAAAATATCCAGGGCAATGTTAATTGTTATGCAGTGTGGAAAGACACACAACGGGTGAAGGGAATAATCTCCCGTGGGCTGTTTTTAAATGTTAAAATTGCACTACATAGATTAGTAAAAATATATTGAAACCAGTTTGGGTTATTTCTTCTTCTCACTGGCTGCAATTACTCATTATCCACTATCACATAGTCTTCCTTCTGACTTGACTGTCAACGCTTTTCTTATACGTTGCAGTGAATTTGTGAAGAATATTACACAAACGAATCAACCTACAGATCAAGCATCATTTTCGTAATATTGTTTCAATTAAATGCTTAACTGCGTATTGGACAAAAACAACGCCGAGTAACTAGGTTAATCTCTCTGAAAAAGTGGTTTTGCATATTGTACATTACAGTTGGTGTGAGAACAATATATCAAATGTGGAAATATTCGTCCTAGAACACCGGCTAAGGAAATAATTCTGCCCTTGCAAAGAAAATGCCTGCTAATTGTTCTGGAAAATTTCATCCAGTGAGTAAGAAAATACAACATTTTGGTTAAAGTCTTAACAAGCTGCCCCCCTGATGGCTTAAGTTACACGTTGTTAATTTGGTGCCTAAACAATAAAAAATGTTAAGGAATGTTTGTCTCATAATTTGCTTAGCCAAAATTAAGGTATGAAGCGTAAATTTATCTAGAGCGATTAAAGAAAAAGAATCTTTTTTTTTCAAGACAAGCACGTGTGCTTTTGAAGTGGAGACATCTAGAATATTTCAGGCTATTTTTACTGCAAACAAAATATTGAGGTCTCAGGCGGACGGTAAAAAATATATTTAGTTCGTTTTTGTCTATTTGTTTTATTTACCACTCAAATTTTCGTCGACGGACGCTATACGAGACACCATCAGTCGCTCAGAAAATCAACATCAGCCAAGTCATATATTATGGATTGTGTAAAGTACCAACCCTCCATTCACGTGCAATTATATTTTGGAAAGCCAACGGGAAACTGAAATAAGGATGGCAAGAACAGGAATCGAACCTTTGACCTCTCGAATACAACTGTGCCACCTCGCTCCATTTTAATTTGAAGTAATTAACAGTTTAGGAAATTCGCAAATTCAGCGCCGGTTTCATGTGAACAGATATTCATTAGTTGTACTTATGTGTGCACTATTACACTCTAAACCTGAAATTGTGAAGTTGTAACCAAATAATCAAAACCATTTTTAATGGCTTCACTTGAAATAAGTTGCAACGTACTGATTATTAAGATGGCTGAATTTCACTGATCTAAAGTTCGTTCGGTGGCGTAAAATGGCGGATACCTATGAATATGCTATATTTAAAACGTTTCAAAGTGGCTTGAACGAGCAATATACATTTATTATCAAACGGTGATATACTTCTATGTGGTGAAAAGATTCGTGTTCGTTTGGCACTGTATTTTATTTTAGGTGTGCTAAGTAGGCGCATGTAGAAACGATAAATGTAGTTTACTTGCGTACGCGTTATGTAACACCAGCGAACCGGCCCGGCTTCGCCCGGGTACAATTTAGTTTTTACAACGATTCACTAAAAAATAATTTGGGAAAATACAATAACAATATTAAATGATAGTAAATTAGTAAACTACTATAACATATAACATACATACAAACACGTCACGCCTGTCTCCCAGAGGGGTAGGCGGAGATTATGGACCTCCATTTACCACGATCCTGATATACCTACTTCCTTCGCATTATACATATTCATACATCTCTAATTAAACATATTATACTATAGTGGTATAGAAAATTTATTTGTTTACAACATTAATCGTTTTGTTTCCGACCGCCAGCACAAAAATATTTCAGGGAAGTATATTTTTTAATGTTCAACTTTGACTCGCGAATGAAATGCTTCCGCGTTTTAAGGGTATTCAGCGCCATCTAGTTTCATACCAGACCACTTGGTGTATGTTGGTATACCACGTTCCCAGCCGTTGCAGAATAACGTTTTGTTGTTATTCCACAGGAACTGTACACTTTTCCGGGATAAAAAGAATCCTATGTCCTATTCCAGGACCTAAATACCTACATACCAAATTTTATCCAAATCCGTTCAGCCGTTGTGGTACTGAGTGGTAACAAACACACACACACACACACACACACAGACACACACACACACAGTCTTTCGCATTTATAATATTTGTAGGATTTATGGATTACAAATAGATTCACTTGTTTTAATATTGACAGAAATACTTTCCATGTAGTTCATAGTGTACGAAATATCAAAGTCGCCCTTCCAAGTACAAGGGCACGAAAAATAATGTAAGAAGGTGCTTTCTTGTATCTTCAGACGTGACAATGACTATCACAGCCTGATAACAAATCCGTATTTATTCATCTGATTGATCAGTCTATAATAATCTGTCAGCGACTGTGATTTCACGGGTGGGTTCAGACTGTACTTTCCAGTTTCCTTTCATGCTGGTTTTCTTTAATTTTTAACATTATGCCTATATTTTTGTAAATAACTCAAGAAAATTCCCAAAAATAAACAGCCCGTGCGTCACACACGTAAGCTACAAATTATGAAAAAGGGATATTTTTTTCCTTCAAGTAACACAAGGAAATGGAACGTGAGGGTAATTTATGTGAATTTAATGCTATGAAATCTGCCTCGACGAGCTTCCGCATTACTTGATAACTCGAGTCCGTCCTCGTTTCCAGTATCCAGCACAAAACTGAGAGCGAAGTAATTTACTTAACGACGGCTTGGTGGGAGGGGGGACCCTTTGTGCTTAATGAAACATAAAACGCCACGAGTTCTCACACGATTCGTGACTGCGCTGCTAATTAACCCAGTCATTAATTTCCTCGTTGTCAGAGTGTTTCTGAGAATACTTTTTCAAACTTGGTTTCCACGACGACTCGTAACNGGTTGCCCATTAATTGACTACTTGTAAAACCAACCTCTGAGAAAACTGTCCATCCCTCCTCAACGTGTATACTTTTAACAAATTACAAAAATTGGTTTTATGTCTTCGCGTCTTCTTTAGAAGTTAATGGTTATTAAATTAATGTGTTGTGAAATTTTTTAATACTTTTTTATAAACTATGTTTTTTCAATAAAAATATGAGACGAAAACGTACGTACTACTTTTCCGTTGAGTGATTAGTAAGTCAGTTATGCACACCAAGAATCGAGTTTTCAGATAATACTGGTTAGTAAAAATGAGAAAGTACTTCATATAAGATAACAAATCACAGAATTTAATTTGTACAGCGGAGATTTTACACCTCTGAAAACGCGGTCGGTAACGTCATCGCCCTTCATTAAGTAAATAGGGTTCTCACAAAATTTTTGATACAAACTTTGTAACACTAAGCTGTAAAGGATATTTTGAAACTAATTGTGAGTCAGAACCTCTTAATGAACAGAAAAAGGTAATTTCGTCGTAAAACTCTCAGGTAATCAGTTTTCTAGAAATCCGAGAGGAAATTTCGAAACGGAAGGTAAGCGTTCTAACAGGTGCGCAACACACACTCTTTATCTGGAAGCCTAAAGATAGGGCTTCCATAAGGGTTTCAGAGCTACCGTCAGAAGGGAATGTGCCGTTGTTCATTGCCGTTGCCTATACATCGTTCTTCAGACGTTTGGAAGATAGTCGCGCGTTGTTCAGATCAACATATGAGACTCGTAACAATAAAGGACAAGTGATCCCATGGTCGGCTTAGTAACTATTCTCTGCGCGCAGTGCGGTAACGCTTTTAATGTTGGTCTTTTGAGTCGCGAGGCAATGCAGAGAATGGCTTGAGACGACGGGATGTCCATGAACAGACTAGGTTCCGAACCACAAGTTAACGACTCAAAGATCATAGACTGTGTCATCCCAAAGATTCCGTGCACAACTTATGAACTCCTTGGGAATATTGAGTAAATATTGTAATACTAAAAATTGTAAATATTTTCATAAAACTAAATAGTTAAGTCATTAAAAAATATATGGCATAGTTAAGCATTCATTCGATATATATAGTATTTATAATACATAATTTTGTTATATAAGTATATTTTTATTTTCCTTGATAAAAACATGCTTAAAAGCTTGATTTGAAATAATACCCCAGCAGATAATTAAAGTTATTTCTGCCGGTTTGCCACCATGACTCCTAATTTTCTGCCACCTGAAGTCGCACTCATCTAATAACGATTATCTCGAATGATCTCTTAGCTGAACCACAAAAGCTGCCATCTCAGTGTTCTAAAGGTAAAATGCGACGTTATTAATTTTTATGGATAATATTTTTAGTGTGTTAAATTACAATTAGTTTTAGCATANCTTTTTAGTGTGTTAAATTACAATTAGTTTTAGCAGATTTGGAAAATGATTAATCTGAAACACAGTTCAACTAACTGACGCGCCAAATTTGATATGCCATTTTTAGCAAATGAAAAATATTCAGTAGTATCACGTATCAAAATAACGTTTTATTTTTCTTTACTAAGAAATAATATACCTTACACAAATATAGGTAGGGAGCAGTAAAGCCGAAAGTAGTTAACATGTTTTAAATTTTCACATAAATATTGTTTTATATNACAAATATAGGTAGGGAGCAGTAAAGCCGAAAGTAGTTAACATGTTTTAAATTTTCACATAAATATTGTTTTATATCAATTAGGCTTAGGACATGCATTTTCTAAACTCGATTTATGTAATTAATGCAAAAAAGTAAATTGTTATTATTTATGTTATGCAAAAGAGTAAAATTACTGTCGTAATGCTTTATTATGGTGACAAATCCTGCATAAAGAGGTTGTTTTAATTTTTATAATTACAACATAATTCATTATTCCAAGTTAAATTATTCTAGCTGCGAAAAACAGACATCATGAAAATAAAGGAATCCTGTGTTATTAAATGCGGGATATAAATTCCCACTACAGATTATTTTCTTAAGTTTGTTTTCCACCTAATACTTAACATTATCTAAATACAAGGCTCTCATAATACGTATTACATGTAACTCCAAGTTTGAAGAACATCGTAATTAGTTTGTGCACAGTAGGATGTGATTATTTAACTAACGTAAGTTTCAGTACGATGAAGTTAGTGTGCATGACTCCACAAGGGCAAACATGTACGTTAAGTAAACAATTGCTGTTATCACAGCGACTAACGTAAAGCAGGGCAGTGCGTAAATCCTGGAAGGTGTATGTGCAAGCATATTGAAGCTTACATCCACTATTATTAGTTACGCATGGCTTTAAGGATTTGTGAGAATTATGCAACCTTAATCTGCGATAACAATCTCATTATATCCTCACTTAACTCATTGTGCGGACTCTTATAGTAATAAGTTTGCAGTATTTCACGCGCTTGCTATTACGAAATAAAAATTTACTTAACAACAGTACAGAGTGTTCAAAAACATGTTACCATTGCATAACGGAAAAGGAACTACCGTAAACTTAATACGTAGAATTTTTTAAGTACGAATTATGATGCTAATTGTATCAAGCAGAAAACGTGCGCTAAACATAAGATTATATTTTAAAAAAAGGTTCAGATAAAATTTTTATTAGGACAGATTCTCCGTACAATCATAACCGATATATAGTCTACGTTTATTGTGTGAATATGACAGACCCACTACTGCATTGCAAATACACTCCGCACACGATTCTGAGCGAAATTGGAACGATCATGAATTCAACATTGTCTTCTCTTGTTATCGTAACTGTTCCCCGTGCGCAAACATTCAGAGCAGGGTCATTAGCACAGATAAAAAGGGGGACTGGAAATTAATTAAATTCGTCCCTGTCCCATACCTGTGGTTCTTACACTAGAAATCCCGAAGTGGTACTAATCGCTACGCCAAGAAATTTTACACTTTGATTTTTAATGGTAACGCTTTAGTTCATAGATTCGATATGATAGGCTTAAAGCGTAATCTTCATTTCAAATGTTCAAAAAATGTTTGACGAGAAGTTAAAAAGTGACTTGTTGTTTAAAAAAAATTAGTTTATTTATAGAATAACTCATTCCCTAATAATGTGTCTTTAGTTTTCTTGAAAAATTATTTTTAAAATGAATGTTACGAAGTCGTAAATTTATTTCGTGCACTAGAGGAATTAGAGTTGACTTTTACCTCTAAAACGTGTTTACTTCACTTTTCATTCAGTCCAAGACGAAAAATAATAACTGTTCATTTTTCACAGCAGTACTACAGTTGTTATAAATGCGTATTTAAGTTTTTCGTTACGAAAACATGTAACGCGATCAGTTTTGATGTATTATTTATCTATAAAACGTATATGTTTGGCCTTGAAATCTGATCGAAACTAACGTTTTTAAGGAAACACACGACTTATTGATCTCCAGTACAACGTAATAAGACTGCTGTGCAGGAACGATGGGAAGGTATTAATTAAAACTTTATAATCAACCTTTGAATATGCCTGTACCCCAAACAGCAGTTACTTAAAAAANATGGGAAGGTATTAATTAAAACTTTATAATCAACCTTTGAATATGCCTGTACCCCAAACAGCAGTTACTTAAAAACAATCATTAAATACATGATTTACAGTTTTATTTTCAGAAAAAAATTATAATGATTAATATTTTCAAACGCCGTATTAAAAGTGCAATTTGTAGATGGGTCGCAACAAAAAAGTGTTTCCATTGCTTTTTTTTTTTGTAAACTTTAGCATAATTATAATCTTAACCGGAACACACACATGTTTCTATTTTACATTTATATTTGATCCAGGCATGTGTTCTAGTCATTGGGTTTGTTTAAAAATTATTTTATTTGCGTAAAGTTAAAGTATAAACCTACAGCAAAAAAAAACCCANTACATTTATATTTGATCCAGGCATGTGTTCTAGTCATTGGGTTTGTTTAAAAATTATTTTATTTGCGTAAAGTTAAAGTATAAACCTACAGCAAAAAAAAACCCAACATTCTAAATTGGTACGTCAAACGGTAGTTAATAACAAAAGGATTCTAGTTCACTGTTACACCACGAAATGACAATACCTCTATTATAGACACCTAACCCGCCCTACACCGCAGTACGGCTTTTTAGCAAAAACGAAACGTGTCCAGCATCGCCCACTTATAACACTTAGGCCTACTTCTATGCCGCTACCAGGTAAGTTGCCTTAACAAAATACTAGAAATTTGTGTTCCATGGAATGCCACTGCAAGAAATTTATTTTCATTTTAATTTCTTAGGTTTTTATTTCATTTCCGTCCTCGAAGTTATTTTACATTACAAGTCCCAGCCAATTATAAGTTGTCCTAAATTGTGATTAACCTGCCTGCTAATTACAAATTTGCAAACAATATCCAAGATGAACTAGATAGGGCTACTGTTTAGATACCACATTGTTACAAAAACGAATATTTTTTTTTAAATTCTAATGTAATTTCGGAGGAAAAATATTAACAAGCGTAATTCTGAACATTTTTTCCGGCGAATTCAAATGAGCNAATTCTAATGTAATTTCGGAGGAAAAATATTAACAAGCGTAATTCTGAACATTTTTTCCGGCGAATTCAAATGAGCAAAATTCTACGAACCTATGATAAATAGTGAAATACTGTGTTCCATAGCTTGGACCGCCCCTATTATCGGTTAGAGTTTAAATTTAACTTATTTTTGGTGTGTCTAGTGCTGCTTGGTGAAAAAACTTAATTGCATATGCTAACAGAAACAGATATTCCGTAGGCGATTCTAGTTCACCGTTAAATATCAGTAATTATACTACGTTAAATGTAACATTTTTAGAGTACTAGTGATGGCATGTAGGTATTAATCACAACTATCGCAGTATTTTCCATGTCTCACGCTTGTAACTAGTAAGTGGAGAGAGTGGAGTGGAGAGATTTGGGTGGTTCTTAACATCGAGGTTTTGAAAGCCGACGAGGTTAAGACGAGGTGAGTATGAAGCAGCGCCGGAATGTGAGGGCGGAGGAAACTGGAGATCCCCGAGAAAACCGGCTAACCAGCGGCATCGTCCGGCACGATTCCCATGTGCGAAATTCCGGGAGTGACCCAGCCAGGAATTGAACTAGGTTCGTCTTGCTGGAAGGTGAGTAGTCTGACCACTATACCACCGCGGCCCCTACTAGTAAATATTTACACCCAAAAATAAATTTAAAATTTCTGTTCTGCTACCAGTCAATACGAAGAGTTTATAATGAAAATGTTATGCTTAAGAGCCGATTTCTTCAAATCAGAAATAAATTTATGGTAACACAAAAGTATATATTAGTGTTAAATTCCCAAAAAAATAGTTCTACGGCAACTCAAAATTTGTTTCCTAATTAACAAACTCTAAAAAGTTATTGATAAAATTCTTTATGTATTGTTACTAAGTGTGATTTATTACGTATCACTCTGATGAACGTAATAAATTACATTTGCAACTACCACACAAATGCTATCACAAATTAAATAAAAATTTTCTTTAAATATGTAAAGAAAAGCTTTGATGGATGCAAAAAANCCACACAAATGCTATCACAAATTAAATAAAAATTTTCTTTAAATATGTAAAGAAAAGCTTTGATGGATGCAAAAAAAAGAAAAACACACAAGTTCGTTTTTTTAAATTCCTCTGAAGCAAATATTTAAAACATGAAATCCTCCATAGGAATGAAAACGAACATCTGTAGCTACAATTTTAAATTTCTGGGACAAACGATTCACGTACACCTCCCCTACCTTTTTTTGTCCTACATTAGGTTCCGTGAGATCCTTATAAAACAATACAACACAAGATTCTGGCTTCATGAAATGTGTTTTAGCTATCCGTTAGTGGCTAATATAACAGGTATTATGATCCTTAGTGAAAACACTTAACCTCACGCTCTTGTGTGATGAGGACGGAGCGGTAATGTTTTCGCGCCAAATTGTTGTTGCGACAAAATTCACGAGCGTCCTGTCTACAGTCGATTTGTCTCGGGCGCTCTGCGGTGGTGCAGGCCCTTTGGCTTCCACGGGGATCAACGACACATGGAAAATGTCCGCCGGGGGCTTGGAGGTGTGCCGCGAACACCTGAGCTCCCTTCTGTGGGTGTAATTTTCTAAGTAGCCAAAACCACACTCGCTATCGGTTTGTGTCTCTCCCTTTCCTCTCTTGCTCGCAACGTCTCCCTTCCTTGTCTGGAGCAGTTACCATTGAGGCTGTTCAAGAGCCAAAACTTTTTTCCCCACGTTTCGAGATAATTAAGTTTCGAGACATTATATTGATCATATATCGATATATTGATATCAATCATTAAAAAAATAAATTTTATCGTTTTTTTATTCGTAAATATTTTAAAAAGTTATTTTATCACAAAGTTTGGTTCCAGCGTAAATATTTATTGATTTCACGAAATTGCTCGTAGCAGTTTCTTTGATATTGTAAATCTTGAATCATATGCGGTAAAATTTTAACTTTAGGCTTTATTGACTTTTAAGATGTAACTCAAAAAATTTGAAATTCAAATACGAGCTAACCGCGAAACCAATTTCCAAGAAATGTTCCCCGTGGCATTTTAATAGCACGAAAAACTATTTTAAGCTGTAGTCTAACTGACGAGGTAAGTTTTAAAAGAGAGTTTCATTTTGAAATTAGAGGAAAACTGTGTAAGGTAAATGTGACTTTTATGGCCGAATTACATTCACTTATTTACTTTATTTCCTACATAAACGTTATTTACTTTTATAAACTTCTGGAAGCGAGTCGCCAGTTTTCTTATCCCACTGTCGAAGGAGTCTGTCGCCGGCGTCCCAAAATATCGATCAAAACTGTTCTTGAGTTCATACACGTCTGTAAACCATTGCAATGCAAGCAATTTATTAAAATGGTAAAAGAGTTTATAGACACTTGTTATCAGATTGGGGCTATAGGGAGAATGGTTGAAAACTTCTCAGAAAAATTTCCCGCAACATTTCAACACATCGACCAGCTGTAGTATGTGGTCCAGCATTGTCGTGCCGAGAACACGATTCCACCGCATCTCACGTGCACGATTCTTTTCCGTTAAGAAAAACCTGATCGCAGTTCGAAAATTCATAATCGGTGGGGATTATTACTGTCGCAACGATTTTAAATTGCTCACACGCGGAACCCGGTGCAAATATCACTGCTCAACAAAACAACGGAACAGCGCATTCAATATCTCGATTCTCAGTATCGACTGGTAGCAATTTATGAACGGACCTTACTTTAAAAATGCGTCTTCATCATTTTCATATTTGTGCAAAATATATATGACACTCCCGGATTTTCGCATGTTGGGAATCGTGCCGGACGATGCCGCTGGTCGGCGGGTTTGCTCTGGGATCTCTCGTTTCCCCCGCCCTTTCATTCCGACGCTGCTCCAACACGTTTTACTCTTTAATAAAAATTCATTTTCTTCAATTTTAAATTTTTTTCAGACTACTATTTCGAATTACTACAAAAATATTATCTTGTGTTAAATATATTGGAAATAAATATAGCCTCTGAGGGAGCTAGAAAGAAGAAAGTAATGATGGGTTGAGAATTTCTCGATTGTTCAGGAACCAAGTGTAGACGGACGTGCACTCACCAGGACCTTCATGGCGGTCGGCTTGGAGTGGACTCGGGCTGTGACACGCTGGGAGTACCCTCGCTGCAAGGGTGGCGACTGTCTGGGAACAGTCAGCCCGCCAGGCATTTATACGGCTCCCTCCGCGGTCGCGTGTCTTCCGCTGGAGGTGAAAGGCTCCTGCCTGCCGGTGTGTTCTCTTTGACACCGTGCTGGAGGTCGCGCCTCGACAAAGAGTCCCGTCCCCCGACCTCTCGGCCCGTAACCCTTCACCTGCTTCTCGCCGTCGTACAGACTGCGACTCGAGCTATATGGCCTGCTAGCGANTCGCCCTGTGGCAATTTTACGACGTGATTACAAACGGTTCGGCATTTCTCTACCATCTTTACATTGAATATAAATTAATTATAAACCAAAAATCTTCCTCGAAAAATTCTCTGGGTCATGTTATAAACCGCATCAAAATCCATCAAGTATTTTAAAAGTAATAAGCTAATACACAGACAGACGCGGATAAGCGACTTTCCTTTATACTTTTTAGAGATTCCCCGGTTTCTTCACACTTTTTTTTATCAGACCGGTGAAAAATCACCCCATTAATGACGTGCTTCGTTATTTCCTAAATGTCATGGTCGATTCATAGTTGTGTTAGCACAAATGTACATTATTTTCGGTTAAAATGACCTTTCATTCATATTTTATTTCTAAATTTTATTAGTTCGTTAATAACTAAGGGACTGAAAACCAAGAGATAGTAGGCGTGTTGGTAATATATGTTAAGAAGTAGTCCTTATGCAAAATTTTCATAACGAGTGTGCGCGAATGCGGTGCGTTGTCCCTTTGGTGTAATCGCATAGATTAAGTTAATCTTTGTTTGCATGAGGCGGAGGAATATCCTGAAAGTAGAAATTTGGCAGGGCCTCAGAGAATTTTTAAGTAATCGAGAATGGACTATATAGTCAATTCATTGTCATTTCCAACTTTTCTGAAGCCCTGCTGAAGTTCTACTTTTAGGATATTCCTCCGCCTCGTGCGAACAAAGCTCAACCAAGTTTATAAAATTTCTCCAAGAAAACCACGCACCGCATTTGTGCGCACTCACTTAATAATACTTTCCATGAAAACTCTTTCGTACTAGGCATTGCCAACACATATATTTACTCCCTGTTTTGAATCATAATAATTTCAAATGAATTATCATAATTTATCCGGACAAAAATGCTAAGTCCACTGAAACCTCTATGTATTCATAATTGCTGAAGCATGTAAGAAGTGTGCCCGTCTTTAGGCGTTGGTTTAGTAGGTTTAAAATAATGTAACAATGAAATATGATCTACAGGCGAGGGGTCGGTTGATAAGCTACTTGTTGACGTGTAGTTCTGTTGCTTACTGAATTTAAACATGGTCGTCTGCTTAAAAATGTATTTCAGGTTACTGTTACTTGTTTGTACATCGCTCCATTCCCAGACCAATATCTGGCTATCAGACGACCTCATTTCTGCTATTTGCAAATTGTTTTACGTTAACAATTTTTATATATGTCATACATAGGCAAGTGGAATGTATGAAAGTTGTTACGGCAATCTTAACATTGAATTACTTAAGCTTTCGATCACTTAGCAATGACATAATTACACGCAATTTAAATTATTAAATAAAAAATAAGATGGGACATTTTCAGTTACTTTGGTCAAAAGCATACTAAATGGTATAGAGATATTCATCCTAAAAGGCGGTAACACATGAAAGAAAGAGCGATTTTGTAAAACGCGTGCAAACTGACGTTGGTGAAGTCGTGGCATCAAGAACGACCCTATGATATGAGATTTAGGAGATGCAAAGGTACAAATATTGGAATTCTCAACGAAAACCCACCGGGAAATGAAATTAAATCCTCTTCACACCTGCTTAAAACTGATCTCAAACCGACTGTTTAGTAAAAAGATTTGGTACGTTTTAAAAGCAATTGTTCAGAAATTCGTTGCCTAAAATTTTCTTGTATCACTACAAAAGTAAAATATTGCCTATTTACAACACTTCTTTATGAAACGTACAAACTAATTTTATGAACCTGCATTTTTTGTAATACATTTGAAACCTTAAGTAATTAATTTCCTGTTAAAATTCAACTTATTTTTTGAAAACTGATACAGCAAAATGTAACATATGCTTTTATTTACATGTAATGTTACATAGGGGGTGTGATTGGGATAGCGGTTAGAGCTCTCGCTTCCCAACAATTTGAACCAGATTCGATTCCTGGAGGAGGCCACACCCGGATTTTCGCTTGTGGGATTCGTGCTGGACAATGTCGCCAATTGACGGGTTTTCTCGGGGATCTCCAGTTTCTCCCACCCTTGCATTCCGGCGCTGCTGCATATCCACCTCGCTTCAACCTCTTCGGCTCTCAAGGCTTTGCTGGTAAGAGCCACCCAAACCTCACCGCTTCCCTTGTTAATGTTACAAAAATCATCTTCACAACTAGGCCTAGATCCCGAAGAGTAAAATTAAAAAATGCAGATGTTTTATAAAGCTTCGAAATCAAATCACATTCCCATAAGACTTTATAAAAGCCAGAAAATACTGTAATGTGTACGTACATGGTTCGTTTGGCAGTTGTGCAGGGTAAAATGGGAACACGTGCCGTCCCTTAAACATTGTTTACGAACTCAAATAGTTCGATGGGAAAATGTTATTAAATTAAGGTGTAATATTTCATTTTCAGTAGCGCTACAAACTTCTTTTTTGCGAAAAGTTTTCAGGACAAGTTGTTTTCCAACACATTTTAGTTCAGAACCACATTCGTATTTGGATCATTTGAATTGTTACGCGGCGTGTCTGTCCACCCACAAATCACGGACGATCAGTATCGGAGAAACTGAAATCTGATTGGCTCACTCATTTAACAGACTGTCTTCACACAAAGGCAAGCGCCCAAAAGCTAAAACGAAGGCTGCAAATTAGTACATACGCTATTGAAGTTTAGCCTCCGCGTAAATATTTTCTTATGAGTAAGGTCACCCATTTCCGATTCCTCGTACAGCACAGCTTTAATTCGTCGTTACAGGTTAGCTACTCACTACTTATGAAGTTAAAAACACATATTTTTTAGACACACACCGAAAACACTTATTTTAAGAGTATTTTGTTTGGTTATATTCTTGATATCACCGATTTAAACGACGACATATATATCGATCCCAACATGTATATCATATATTCAGATAATAGTGTCATTAGTTTTTAAATTGCTTACGTTGACTAAAAGCGTTTCCCATTCACACTCCTGAGCACCTTATGTTCATGACGCAATGAATTTCAAGATGAAAGTATAAAATACGGCTGTCCTTCCGTTCGGTTTCTACTTCGGCCTTGCCGCATTCTACAGCGGTTACGTTACGATCAAATAAAATAGACTAAACAAGACCAATCAGACGCAAACCAAATACCAGCATATTTCACAACGGAAATAAAAAGTTGACGACCACAGTCGGAAACCCAAAAAGTTGTGAAATGGTTTTATTTTCAATATAAGGTGTATAAAATTATGAAATTATTGCTTTTTAACGGGAAATAGAAACTCACCGACGCTCTAACCTTTATCGTTATTTTATAAATTATTATGTGGGCCTAATCATTTAAATCGTTCGCATTCCTATCATGCTAACGTTCATGTAAGAAATACGTGTTTTATTTTATAAGAAATCTGTGTACCTAACCACCATCTCCAGCCTTGCAAAATAAAATAACGCACTTTTCACGACGACTGAGCACTGCTATTTTTAGGAGACCTCTTATATCAAATAACAAAATCAACACGTCATACTTGCCTTCAAGGTCGCATAAACATGGGTGAAGTTACAAGAGGCAAACATCTAGGCTCACCCGCGGGCACACCTGCAATTCCGGAAAAAAGCTTTAAGTGCGGGTGAAGTGTGGCGTGTGGATGGGAGACAACGAAATGTCAAGAGTGGGAGAAAAAAGGGAGAATCCCGAGAAGACCCACCGACCTTGGGCAATATCCGCCACATTCCACACTATCGAACCACTTTTGCAAGGAGAAACTTCTCGCTAGAAGGACAAAAATGGTTGTGTGTGTGTGTTTGTGTAAACATGAGCTATGAAAGTGCTTACATAAAAGAGTTTTTTATTTAAATGCAATTAATTATTTGATATTTTTTATCTGCGGTTTAATGTTCAAACATACTTGTTTGTGAAATTAAATTTGATAATACCGTCTTAACGTGAACGAAGAGAATGCATTCAAGGATTTCTTGTAATACTTTGTCAATAATTTCTCATTATTGTGCAAAACTTATTCTATCAATTTATTTTCTTGTTTTGCAATGAATTCGTTTTTAATGTTTAAGGGAAGAACTGTACCGGAATGAAAATAAATAAATAATATGTTCTACTCTCAAAAGTCTGTTAAAAATATTAAGTGTCAAATAATTTTTCTATCTTTCTCTAATATGTATTGAATAAAAATTATTGAAAAACTATATTAGGAATTGAATGGCAGAAATAAAAATAAATGGAAAAATATCTTTCAACACTTTTCGTAAATATAGCGCTTAATATTTTTTTCCGAATCTATTCCAGAAATTTAATCAATCGCCATAATATATTTCTGCAAACCTTTTCATTTACGTTATAATATCCCAAAGAAGAATTTTCTTTGAAATCCGATGCTTGGTTCGCTAGCGTTTAGAGATTATAACTAGCTATTTAAAATTAAAATTATACTTTTGTGTACATTAAAACTGCAAATTCTACAATTAAAACAGAAAAAAAAATTATCGATCTTCTGATAACTTTACAAAATATTTTGAGAAGTGCGAAAATGATATTACGAACGTGTTATTTTTACATTTGTTTGGCACATTGTAAGCTGAAAATAATTTTCGTTTATTTTATTTGAATTTTTATCGATATTCATTTCTTCTCACTTTCCAAATAAACTGTTTGAAAACAAATCACATTCATATAAATAGACACCGAGAAATTTCGTGGATTAATTCGGCAACTAGATATACTCCACAGCCCTTTGTGTAATATTATATTAGCCTCAGTAATAATTTAGTCTGGGTTTCTTCACACTTTTTGAATAAAACCTTTCACAAATCACCCCGTGTATCGCGTGTTTTGTTCTTCCTTGAATATGCCATGAATCACAAGTGTTTTATACCTCTGTTAACATGAAAGTACCTTATTTTTGGTTAAATTTAACTTTTAAATAAATTTTATCCAAAAATTATAGTATTTCATTTATAATTATTGAGAATAAAACCAGAGAGGAAATAGGTGTTTTGGTAATGCCTAGTAAGAAACAGTTCTTACGCAAAATATTATTGAAGTGTGTACGCACGAATGAGGTGTGCTGGCACGTTGGTGTGATTTTACAGACCTAGTCAAGCTTTGTTTGCAAGATGCGGAGGAATATCCTGGAAGTAGAACTTCAGCACGGCTTCAGAAAAGATGGAAGTTACCGTGAATGGAATGTAGTGAATTCATTCTCCGATGTTCAAGTTTCACTCCAGACCAGGTAGTACGCGAACCGGTTCTCTTTCAATTTTAAGGGTAGCTGTTCTTCCGAGCTAGTCCAGGGCCTATCCATCTGAAAAAAAAGTAAGTTGTATTAATTACAATGTGTTTGAAGTTAAACTTGTCCTCGAATGGATGTGCGCGCCTTAAAATTTGACTGAAAATTATGACAAGTCGAAAGTGGGTCGCCTATGTTCACGACTGGGTGACCATCAGTTCTGTTGGCACCTGTGTCACATTTACAACCGTCCTGTGGGTTCACACAATTCCGGCTACACTTACTATACTGTGCCACATTCATTAATGTCCGGTACTCTGCTAACGTAATGCCGAGTTGAAAGTTCCACAGCCTAATGTTCTTCCCTACGAAGAATGATATGCAATCCATCCTGATCTGTTGAGAAACTTACACTTTGAATGTCGCTGACGTAATATTACGTTGCATAGAACATTATCAAAACAAACTGCTGGCGGAGAAATCTTTCTTTGCCCGTGTCTTCAAAGAACGTGGATGTCGTAATGTCACGGCAAACCACGTGAAATTATGTTAGATGCAGGTGACGTAATATTACGGCTGCAGCGTTTAAGGTGCTCATTATGATCATCGTGGGTCCAATACTTACAACTAGAGAACTCAGAAACTATGTATTTTGAGTTATTTACCCCAGCATANTATGATCATCGTGGGTCCAATACTTACAACTAGAGAACTCAGAAACTATGTATTTTGAGTTATTTACCCCAGCATATTGTTTCATTAACGAGATTTTAAATAATATAAGTAATTAACATTTACTAGAAATTTGAGACCCTCGGTGGTCAGTTTACAGAGTTGGTGAGAAAGAAAACAATGTTATATTCAAAGCTATTGGCTGATAATTGTATGAGTGAGTGAGTGAAGAGATTTGGGCNGTGAGAAAGAAAACAATGTTATATTCAAAGCTATTGGCTGATAATTGTATGAGTGAGTGAGTGAAGAGATTTGGGCAGCTCTTCAGAGTGAGGTCTTGAAAGACGATGAGGGTGAAGCGAGGTGACTATGGAGCAGCGCCGGAATGCAAGGGTGGGGTAAACGGGAGATACCCGAGAAANTGAGAAAGAAAACAATGTTATATTCAAAGCTATTGGCTGATAATTGTATGAGTGAGTGAGTGAAGAGATTTGGGCGGCTCTTCAGAGTGAGGTCTTGAAAGCCGATGAGGGTGAAGCGAGGTGACTATGGAGCAGCGCCGGAATGCAAGGGTGGGGTAAACGGGAGATACCCGAGAAATCCCGCCTACCGGCGGCATCGTCCGGCACGATTATCACTTGCGAGCATTCGGGAGCGACCCGGCCTGAAATCGAACATGGTTCGCCTCGGTCGGAGGCGAGCAGTCTAACCACTTCACTACCGCAGCCCCACAGATAATTGAAGATACCTATATTTTGTGTTTGAAGTGTTGACTTTTCTCTTACACTTGACTGCATAAAAGTATTAGAGGTTCCATGAATAAATATTATGTAAATGTTACGCAATGCGAGCACGGAATCTGAAATCGCCCATAGCTCCAAATAGTTGATTCTCAGTTACCTACTTAAAATATTGGATCCACGAATATGTAAGGAGTATTTTTTGGTCGCGTGAACGTTCTTAAAAAGGACGACGTTATCTATGTGAGGTGTAAATTATTGCACAGCGGAGGTGTCGATGGGCGACTCGCTGAGGCCACCTGTTGCGTGCATCACGCAAATCCACCGGAAGTTCCTCTGTGTCAACACACGCACGCGCGTGTAACAAAGCCTGAGCTCAGGAACACACGCGGCCTTCTAGAAGGTCTCTCCCACGTCTTCGCAACGGCTCCGAGCCGACACACCGCCCCCGCTATAAAAAAATGCAATTTGCGCAATTGGCTTCGCCAGTGGCTTTCCTTATTTCCCGCCTGTTGTAGTTGGCGCCTGCGAAATTTTTTTTTTTCAAAGTCGAGACTGAAGTGCAGGTCAAAATTTTGTTGTAAGCACCCGTGCTAAAATGGGATTGCTGGAGATAGATTTTTCACAGTAATACTGAAAATATTAGCAAATGCACCAAAGAATTAGTCACGCCTGCGCAATTAAAAAAAAATTTGTTTTTATAGTGTGAAAGAAAGCGTGAATAAAAGTGTAAATATCCAAATAAGTTCTGAAATTCAAACTGTAAATAGTGTAAATGAGAATGCAGGCATGAAAATAGATAATGTAGATAGGAAAATGGAAGACATTAGTGAGCAGTGGATGCAGGAATTGACAGTGTGGACGAGAAAATTGTCTGTGTAAATGAAATAATGGACAGTGACAGTAGGAGATTGAACATTATAGCGAATGAAACGAGTGTGATGAAGAAGGATTAAAACCTGAGCCAAAACATTAGTTAACTGCTCTGAGAAAAGAATTTGTTTGAGCAAAAAATATATTTTTTTTTCGGATATTGTCAAGCATAATCATAATTTACCTAAGCAAGATTTCCGATGCAACAAAACTGGTTGGTTTATCTTAACCGACAAACCATAAATTTGAGTTTACGAAAAACTTGCTGCTAACACAAAGTCAATTTTGTTACTAAGGACACTAATTACTGAGAGTCGCACGTTACTTGCGATGACAGGGAAACTTACGTACGTTTTGACATAGTTTGACGATATTTACTACTTCACTTTCCAAAATTCCTGTTGATTAATTTTGATAACACACAAGTGTGTATTTCAGGTGTTTATAGTTGTGAAAAACGGGCATTGATTACAATTTAACCTGCAGTAGCATGAGTCCCATCTCCGAACACAGGAACATGAAGCGTGCTTCCCGTAAGCATGTTGTTTAAAATTGCGCGAGAAAAATTTACCAGATTAGCAAGTTTTAATATACATGCAAACTGTTCTGGTAAATTTGTAATACTCGGCCTCATTCACATAGACAACGAGGTCTTTCATACACTTCCCCCGGTTCTGAGTAAGTAGAAGTCGAAATCTGAAAAAC
Organism: Clitarchus hookeri; assembly: GCA_002778355.1. Classification (NCBI taxonomy): domain Eukaryota; kingdom Metazoa; phylum Arthropoda; class Insecta; order Phasmatodea; family Phasmatidae; genus Clitarchus; species Clitarchus hookeri. The sequence goes on from NQII01005343.1 coordinate 69,749, forward strand.
GTGGCGACTTTATGGCATGCACTCACTACAGCCGACAAAAAATCACTGTTAACATTCTATTCGCAAACATCGCAAAACCGCCGCGTGATGGAATTAATTCAGCTGTGGCAAGATTTGTAGGGCTACGGGTTTGGAGAAACATTTGGTACGAAACTCAGGAACTTTGATCGTGAGCTGCTTGAATCTTGCTGAGTCACTTACACTCTAGCTATAGTATGATTTTTTTTTGCCTCACCTCAGACGCTGTAGTTGTCTCAAGGTTAGGTGAAATTTTTGGGAAAGCTGCATTGATCCTTCTTTCTGCTCATTTTGTTATTCCATAATACGTACCACCAACTGACATTCCGATGAACCTAGTCACTATCACTGTCAATAATACATATGTAAAATATTATCATAACATTTGTGAATATGTTTGACGGTATTATTACGCTATTTCTTCTGGCGACTGTGTATCAAACAAAAATATACCAGGTAAAGTTGACACAAGAGTGAAAATTTACTTATTAATAAAGCATTAATCTTGGGAAACCACGATTCATGAACAGTTATTCATCATAAGGCCCACTTAGCATTTGAAATAATTGAAATATTCAAAACACAATTTTATTCTTGCGCAGTGACGTTGTTAAACCTAGAATTAAATACGTATATTCATGTTAAAGAGGAAACATAGAAACTACCGTTTTGTAAATCTGTGCTTGAGCCATAAAATGTATTCAGCATTCATTACTGAAATTTATTCCTGCGACAATGCATTTTATATCTCTCTGATGATTGAATAAGTGTGACATCAAAGAAGTGGGTGCATGTGCTGTTTACCATGAGGATAGAATGGTAATAAATTATTGATTACCTTCTGATAATATACATATAAATAAGTAATAGTAGTACAAGAAGTCAGAAGACAATCGTACCTTTAACATAAAGAAATAATGTTCTATGCCTAAAAGAAATACCATTTCAAAATTTTATCTTAAAAACATAAATACTAGAGATTCTACTTTTTTAGCCCCAAACTAATTATATAATTTATGTCAAAGTTAATGCATTTTTTAATGGCTGAATTTAATTTTCGGTTGTAACAAATCACATTTTCGTACCACCGCCATGATTCTGAAAGACACTTGTTTCCTCGCTGCCCTCGGGAGAGACAGCCCACCGTTGCCACCGCTCGCCCTCTGGGACATCACTCGGCAAGGCGCATCAGTGCGCCACGCACGGAGAACGGAACACACGCTCCACGTTTCTGCGACCACGCGTGGCGATTCTGACCTGTAGCGAGGAGGCGATGGCAGACGTACGACAGGTCTCAAAGTGGCATTTATTTGAACAAGTTTTTGTGTAACCCACGTGATCTACATGCAACGTAAATAATTGCGAGTAAGAGGAAGTGAATTTATTAAAATTACTTTAGTTCTAGATGTAGACTAGGGACACAGAAAGCAGAGCATATTCTTGTTTGAACCAAAGTTTTTCAAAACTGATTTCACTTTAAAGTCCTTCCGTTAAACAGTGGGTGTTGTTATTATTTTAATGTGAACAGTTACGTATAAATTCATCACTTTAAATGTTTTACCGTGAAAGACTGTACCAGATGCTAGCATTGTCGGTTCTTTCAGCGCTTCAGTGGAGTTAAAAACCCAGAAACAAAATTATTCGATTTTAATCACATAATTGTTAAATCTGTACAAACATTTTTACGCATTACACAATGAGTCACGTGTGCTATAGCTCAACGCAATTTTGTTACGTTTAACGTGGTGCAGTTATAGCTGCAGGTAATTTTCAACTCTGTCATTTTAATTTAGTTTTCAAAAAAATTTCATATTTACTTGCTTTATGCAATTCGTCTGAGATACTTTTGCGCTTATCATTATAATGATTAATTTTCCTTTAATATTATCCAAAGTTGTTGGTTCTCGACACGGAAAAGCAGCTATTGCTGCCCTTTCGTTCGAGAACTGCGTAAGTCAGAGTTTCGCAGCCACAGAGTTTGAACGATGTTACAGGCGCGAAGAGTTCCATACTTTGTTAGCATTCTAATTTAGTTTTGGAAAATGATTTCTTCTGGAGCCACTCTACCTCCGTCGACTCGCAATGCCCCCAGAGGAAGTTGCATTCAGTAAACGGTCCGTCCGCATTGGCGTTTTTCTTTTTTGCTCCGCCCCCAGCCGAAGAGGAGGCTTCGCGTGTCGTTCAAGCGTAGATTCTCCCACATATGAATACGGGTGCTGGCAATAGAGCGTACTGGGTCACACGTCATGTTCTACTGCATTGGCCGCTCCAACGCTGAACTATGTCAACGGGCCATTACTCGCTGCAGCACTCATTATAACCGGCAATATTTTTGAAACACAGTGTTCACACCTGTTGATTACGTCACGGCGTCTTCGCGTCTGTAGCGACTTGGCGAGGCCAACAACACCCTAGCAAACATCCGCGGGTATAAACACATCGTTCGGGACGTGGTGGCCACGGGTGTTCAGCCCGCGCGCTGAGAAAACAGATCTCGGGGGAATTCCAGGGCATGAATTACTGATTATATGGGGCCCACGGACATAAACAATCACTTTTCCAATACGCGGGACTCCAAAACCTTCCCCATGTATTCTGAAATAATGAAATCAAAAACTTACCAAGATTTTGTTAACCGTTTTTCACTCTCCCTTTTTTATGTCGCCGACCTCTTTCTTTCGCCATTTTAAATCGCGACGCAACCACCTCATCAAATGCTTTATGTTTTTATGAAAAACATTTAAAATTAAATATATATAAAATTTAAGCCATGATATGTGCTGTGTTCTGTTGTATTTATGTAATCGTTAGAAATTTTCATTTTATGACTATTTAAGTATTTTTTAGATATAATGTAGATATGCCTAAATATTCATATATATATACATAAATATGTATGTGTACATACGCACATGAACTGCAGAAAAACGTACAATTGGGTTTACATGACTTAAAAAACTTCAATACTTATTTTTCAAATAAATGTTCTAACTAAACTTTTGCAAATCCATAAACACAGGCTGTGTAGAAATAAAAATCAATAGTAGAGACAGCGCAAATGTCGTGCAGTTTTAATAGTGTGTTTATGATTATTTTGGTTTATTATGCCTAGTAAAAAGGTAGAAATAGAAAGAGTTCTAATTTTTATAAATTCTTTTTATTTGCCAAAGGATATACGATTAGGTCGGGTTCAAATTACAAGAGGAACCTTGTGCCTGTCCGTCGCATTTATTCCAATCCTCTCCCGAAGCAGAGAAATTAAAACTTCTACATATTCGAAGGACAAAACAGTAGTACAAATATATGCGGCTAAAGATCAAGTTGATAAACATTACTTACCCATTACCAAAAAATACCATTAAACCATTTTTGCCTCGTTTTTGAGAATGTTATATCAATATTTGTTTAAGTAAACAGATTTTCTTTACTCATTATTTCATTCTTTTTTCGTTTTCCCAGTATGTTTCTTAGAAACGTACACATATTTCTAGCTCTTTATTCGAAAGATATAGGCGTGAATTGGTTGGAGGGAAAATTATTGGAGGTATTCAGGCTTTTTTAAAAATAGTGTATTTTTTATGTTGACGATAAAATAAAACGTGCGAATATTTGTGTTAAAACTTACGAATGTTCATTGTTATACAGGATGAGTCGTTAGTGTATGCTAACCCGACATCAGCGGATTCTTTAGGACGAATAAATAGTAAAACATATATGACATAGGGTCTAAAGAGATTTCTGAGGGTATTAGAAGTCATGAAAAGTTGCGATTGTAAATGTGTTTTGCAAAGATAAATTGGAAACCACCTGCGATTAAGCAACGAAAATAGGCATATAGGCAAACGTTTACAACGCAGGTTACCAGACACAACGGCGTTACAGAGAGTACGCTCCTTCATACATTAAATAGGGGTTGACTCCCTTCAATTGCTTGGAACTTTGTAACCCTGTGCTTTAAGCCGTTTGACATTACACGTTAGTAATCAGCATTAAAAAAAGCAATAAAAAACATGGGGTGTGGCTGCGTCGGGGACACGGCCGTTTGTTTTGCGTGAATACGTCTACGTTTTTACGTTCCCGGCACCGCTTCACTCGATCATATGGGGTTTCATGGGCATCACTGAATTGCTCTTGATATGTTCTTTTCAACCGTATGCAAGTTCTGTATTTACACTTGGCTTTTTGACGATTAAAGGCCAACATTGTATTAAGTTTTCAATTTTTTTTTAATTTTAACTCATACAATGTTATTATAACCGCGCCACACAAATGTTTTATATACTCAATCGATTCAACTCGACGAGTGCTGTTGAGTAAAACTTAAACGACGACGCAGCGAAACGAACTCAAAATGGCGGTGCCTCCACCCCCGCCGCGCGTGATGCTTCGCAGTTCCCACTCAACGTATCAAACTCTTTGATCCTTTGGCAATCGAGTGGTGTAATTTAATTTTAGTTGTATACGATAGATTTGGAGCTGCAATGTCAAACTGTGTCCCCCGATATTACTATTATTACATGTTCTAGATTGCCTACTATGGTTGCAAATTTAAAGGCGTATTCACGTCAAAAGGTCACCTTGGTAGTATCCACTAATCCTTACCGTTTCCTGAGAAATCACATGTTAAGTTGGAAAGCAGATACCTGGGAGGTAGGCAGCCGGTACTACTGTCGTGCATGACGTGTAAACATACATCCTGGCTAATGTCACTGTCCTATGGCAACAGGGTTATATGATTCTGTGCAGCTGAGAATTTACTGCGGGCAATTTCCCCCAAAGCATTGGTTCGTGTTGTCGTGCCAATTGGCGACGAGGTTGCCTGCATGCTAGCATTGCGTTGGTAGTTGACACAGCAGNATTGGTTCGTGTTGTCGTGCCAATTGGCGACGAGGTTGCCTGCATGCTAGCATTGCGTTGGTAGTTGACACAGCAGACAGATCTTCACAACGTGTGTGATGGAAGGGGTTGTTATTAATTGACGGACATGCATCTCAATTATGGCTATCTCACGTCGGCCAATCCATCGTGCTGAGTACAGCGCATCCATGTACTGCATTGCTGTGTTACTAAAGTGTGCTGATGCACAACTGTGCATGTACCATATGTCTTCTCTTTACTCAGTGATTCATCTTCAATTAGTTGTGGCAGATCGTCGTCCAAACGCCGACGAACAGAAATGGATTCACGTGCAACTGGTAAATGTCAGGCTTGAAAATTTTCGGCGTATCGTCGACATGCAACTGATGCATTATTAGATACCCGAAAAATTCACGGATTCGTTTCGGGACAAACTAGAATCAAACAAGTCATATAATCACGTTACTTTTGCAATTGGTTCTCGCGTCATTTGACACCACCTGTTGAATACTGAGCCAATAGTAAACACTAAACANACGTTACTTTTGCAATTGGTTCTCGCGTCATTTGACACCACCTGTTGAATACTGAGCCAATAGTAAACACTAAACCAAATTCTGGCCCTAAAATCACCTCCCGCTGGGGCAACCAACAACCCACAAGCAGTAAATATCTGCACGATTGTATATAAGACAGTGGAGCCTATTCTACATGTCACTGAATTCGCGAATTATTCACGTCTCTATGCATTACACATGATNACGTTACTTTTGCAATTGGTTCTCGCGTCATTTGACACCACCTGTTGAATACTGAGCCAATAGTAAACACTAAACAAAATTCTGGCCCTAAAATCACCTCCCGCTGGGGCAACCAACAACCCACAAGCAGTAAATATCTGCACGATTTTATATAAGACAGTGGAGCCTATTCTACATGTCACTGAATTCGCGAATTATTCACGTCTCTATGCATTACACATGATTTCACCATAAGTGAGATGCATGTCCGTTAGTTACTTATCACCCCACTCCATCACACACGTTGTGAAGAACTGTCTGCTGTGTCAACTACCAACATGGCGCTATCTGGCAGGCAGTTTCGTCGCCAATTGGTACAACAGGAACCAATGCTTTGAAGCACTTGTCCGCAGTAACTTCTCAGCCGTCCACGATCATATACATCGGTTTGCCATAGGGCAGGGACATTAGCCAGGATATAAGTTCCCACGTCCTGCGAAACAGTTCTACAGGCTGCCTACCTTTCAGGCAACCATTAATCTGCTTGCCAACAAAACATGTGATTTCTCAGAAAATGGTAGGTATAGCGGGTATTACGAACAGACATTTCTTTAATGCTTTTTAAATGCTGATTACTAACGTGTAATGTCAAATTGCTTCAAGCGCAAGGTTACTAAGTTCTAAGCAATTGTAGGTAGACAACCCATATTTAATGTATAAACGGGGTACACTCTCTGTAATACCGTTCTGTGTGGTAACCTGGCTTGTAAACGTTTGCCTATACGCCAATTTCCGTTGCTTAATCGCAAATGGTTTCCAACTTATCGTTGCATAACACAATCCCAATCACAACGTTTCAGGGCCTCTACCACACTCATATATAACTTTAGGCCCTATGTCGTATAGTATATATGTTTCACTATTTATTTATCCTAATGATTTCGCTGATGCCGGGTTGGCATACATTAACGTCTCATTCTGTGTATTTATAAAGTTATTATTAAAATAAATCAAATATTCTAACCTACAGCTCAGAATAAAAAATTATTGTAATTCTGAATATATAAACCAATGCCTAATTCGCGCATTGTCGTTTGAGATCTTCTCAGGAGAAAGGTAACTGCCTATATACAGACGCAGGGTAGTGACGTTACACATGCTTGTCACAAAACCTTCATGTACAAGTCATACATAGTAAAAGGCCGCAGATGTAAAAATAAAGGCAACGGATACGACGGTAACTCATATCAAGATTCCTTGTTATATACAGGTCCAGTGTCTATCTCGTCTGCAAAGAATGTTTACAAGGCAATTCCGTGCCAGTACTGCCCCAATATGGTATTGTATACTGCTGCATTGTGTAATGTGCGCTCTCTTTCTTTGTGGGTCACTCTTGGCCTTCGTCAAATTCAACCACAAGGACGCCGAACATTTGCCATTGTATTTTTCCATTGTAAGTTACAGTCAAGGCATATGACACTGGGCGTAGACTGTTCACGGTAAAGTAAGCACTTTGAATTCAAGCTTTAAAAAAATCAGTGTTAGTTATATTATATTTTTAATATTAGCTGCATATATTCTACCGTACGCGCTTGTATTCAGGCTCCCAGTTAAGTATGTAGTAAATTAAGTTAAACAGTTCCAAGTCTTGAAGTTGTAATGTTTAAATTTATGACAAAAAAGTTCGTGTTTTTCTACTTGATGCACATAAGAGTAAAAAATTGGGTATTAGTGGTACGTTAAGGTTCCCAAAATATTTCTTTTTTCACGTGATTGAAGCATTAATAAATGCATTATGCCCATGACAATGTTATATTTATATATGTATAGCGAACGGACAAATTAGATATTAAGCAAGGCTTTCAAAATTGTTAAATTAACCGTGAACAGACGATAGTTGGAATGCTGTTTCTTTATCCTTCCCCCACGTCTTCTAGAAATAATTGTTGGGGTGGACCTAGTGATTGGCTATACCGCAAAGATTTTCAAGCGAAAATTGCAAACTACTTTCCTTTGTTTGTTGAAGAAATTATCGAAATAATTTTCAGAGTTTATTGCTTTTTAATAACGTTCTGCAATTTTGCCATTCCCTTAATTATTTCTCCTTATAATCTATTATAATTTCATCTGATTGCCCATTATAAAATCTAATGGTCTCATTATATATGGGTATAATTGTGTAATTTTAATGGTAACGGTTAAATACTTATTCAGTGTAATTCTATTATAAATATATATATGTTCAAGCCGTTTAAATGAAGTATCGGCAATCTGCACGAACTTCATTTCTATCTCGTGTTCTTCTCGTACAAAAATATACAGTGATTTCGTTAACACGTAATGACTTGTTGATACATAAGCTTATAACTTTTAAAATACAGCAATTTTTAAATATATGTGTTTTTTTTATGAAGTAATGTGAATATCATCACTTTCTTATCTCTGCCCGTCTAAGTAGGCAGCAAAAGCTAACACAAAAATATCTATTAACTAATACGTATTTAATTTAGAAAATTACGCATAAAATATTGATAAATACTTTTCCCAGTGCTAAACATATTCAGATCATAATTTCAGCAAGCAGTATCTTACATAAAATTTTTTTTTAAGTGTGTTGCATGGTGATAGTTGACAATTTCTATGTGTTATACAAATTTAACATATTTAAAAATCTTAAGTTTATTGTATAGTTTTCATTTTATTCTGTTGTTACGAAATAAACACGAATTCTTAGTAAAGAAAAAGTTAAAAGTTTTTCTGTATAACCTGTTCTCAAAGGAGGGTTTCAAATTGATGGGCTGTCTGAATACATAGAATGTGATGTGGAAGTTCGAGGTTTTATGTATAGTTAAAAAAAAAGAATTCAATGAAGATTGTTATTATCATTTCTAGTGTCGTTGTATAGCTAGAATTTTTAAACACACGTGTAGCAAAACTAAGGTAATAATGGTTTTGTTACAGAACCTTTACTTTAAATACTTATTAAACACTTTTTTATAGTACTGACTGGCATATCTACAATTTATCATTGAGAGACTCCACACTAAAGAGTTGTTTTTTTGTTTTACACAAATAGGCCTTTATCTAAAAATTTGTAGTCGCTGCAAGGAAAATAGTGTGAAGTGGTTATAATAATATACAATAAAAGTCAAATTATCGATAGAAGTAATTTATTTTGGTTTGTACAAAATTTAAAAACAAATATAATTTATCACATAAATTACTCAAAGAAGTAGGCAAGAAGCTCTCAGCACATTTGTATTGTTATTTCGTGATTCCCATTTCCAGGGTTAGCTTTATAGCCTAAAATTTTTCAGAAATGTGAAAGATGAAAGTAATTGCATGGATGAGTTACAAAGGCAGTTCATAAATGTGCAAAGAGCTTACATTCCCAAAACGGTCAATACTGCGCAAGAGGGTAGCTGTGTTTCGTAGCGGGCGCGTGACAGTTCTCAGTGGTGGTAGCCGTAGCCGGCGTNGGCCGTAGGCGGGTGCGGCGTGGGCGGTGGCGTAGCTCACTTTGGAGACGGCGGCGACGGGGGCGGCGGCGTAGCCCAGACCCAGGCCGTGGCCGGCGTAGCCTGCGCCGTAGCCTGCGCCGTATCCAGCTCCGTAGCCTCCGTAGCCATAACCGCCGTAGCCAAGACCAGCAAGGCCTCTCTTCTCGACTGCCTTAGCCTCCTCCTCTGCGTACACGCAGGCAGCCAGAAGAACGATGCAAACCTGTCAGATACGAACATTAATTTCATTTTTCTTGTTGCGAAATGTTTAATAAACCAATTTACGCAATCAAGTATAATTTGTACACTTAAAAATGTGCTAACTGGTACGGGAATTGAAACAGATTATAATGCAACTACATTAATTCTGACTACTGAAGTTATTATGATGAATCCTTTTCTGGAAGTTGAAACCCTGAGGACCTCACTGGGTTTCCAAAATCAAAATTTTGTTCAGTGGTTCGTCATTCCTTCCGCACAATGCAAGATTTTCAAATGTCCCGCAGTTGGAAAATACTTGACTTGGTTGGGAATTAAACCCAGAATGCTTGTACATAAGTCAGTCGTTTTGATCACTGGGCCTAATGGTCGGACGAAAATAATGATTTTCCGTGTAAACATTTATATATCGTTTAGCTATTATAATTATCATTTTTCGATGGTTTTTTTAATGTTTATTTTTATCCACTGACTACTTTGGTGAGACATTTTGGCTTTCTTCGACGCCGTTGATGGTGAAATGAGGCAGAGATCGATCAATTATTGAACTCCAGTAAGAGGGGAGGGGGAGAGCTTCCCGAAAAAAATGAGTTATCAGTGGCCACTTCTGCCGTCGTTTTCGTACTTGCGAAAATCGAGAAAGACCATGCCGACATTCAAACATGTTTCGTCATATTTTGTGGCAAGTTGTCTAACCACTACACCACCAGGGTCCTTTAATTTGTCATAGTTAAACTTTATGTCCATGTTACATAATTTAAAAGCGCGTGGAACATAAATTATCAATCAACCACATTCACTGAAGTCTGCAGGGTTTGGAAAGCCAGCAGAGTATAGTTCTTCGACGAAATATTTCTCGAAAATTGTGCCTTTCTATAAACACGTTCTTTACACTGTAACTTTGTTTATTTAATTGTGGCGCAATTTCCGTGGTAAAATTGGGGGCACTAAGAACATGCTAGCTGCAATAAGTTCATGCCCCATGTCCTTTAATTAAACTAAGTTTACTGAGTCTGTAAACATTAAGTCAAGAACTACGTACGAAAATTACAAATAGTAACTTATTTGCATTGTTTGTTATATTTCTTTCTCAACTATATTTATGGTACATATGTAACCTCTCCTGCGCGTGTACTTTCATATTTAAGCACAGTCAAAATAACATTTAAACTTCGAGGATGTAGAAAAGTGACAAAAGAACGAGTGTATTAACATGCAACAAATTTCACAATTTCATACACAATGTTTTATTATGAAAGCATCGAAACATCCACGATATACATATATACTTTAAATGTAAAATTTTAGATTCAAACAGGCACTAACATTATATTAGTTTGAATTCTGTTCAATTGATAACCCGGAAGCTAAATATTCTGTTTTTTACCTAGAACGATTTCTTTGAACAAGACTGCTATCTCTCCTATGTAATAAGCATTAAGTGATAGTTGCTTTAGACAACCATAGAATGTGAAGCAGCTCAAGTTATAACTGGGACAAGCAATTAGTAGTAACTCTCGTTTATTATTGTGTTGTTTATCTATCTCGTTCAGCGAAGTAATTCACAGAATTTTAGGTTACATCTAGAAATGAAATCTGAAATATTTCACAATACCGTGTTGTTATGTTTACCAATATAAGATGGGATATTTTATTTAGACAAAATTTTTGCTTCTGATTTTATATTTCTCCTAGGAACATAAATAAAAATTTTACTTTGACTGTATGATAATAAGTTATAATTTTAAGCTAAACAGACAGTTGACAGGAATGTCTATATATGGCTGATAACATCTCTTACATGACTGATCGAAATTTGTGCATTTGTGAAGAATTTTGTATTGGAGACAAAAATATTTTATTTTGAACATTTTAAGTCGAAAAATTAAAATTTGCATACATAATTTCGGTAATGATTACTTTGTCAAAAAACATAAACAACCTTTAAATTGTTTGGACACTACTTTTGTTAGACTGCAAAAAATGTTTTTTCGTAATTTTGTTTTTTTTTTCTAAACTATAAAATATGTTATTATAAGTCTTACAGAGTTTTTTTAAAAGCTATATATTCATTTCCTAGACTCACATAAATATTCACTCAGTTTATATTCTGAGGAACAGCGAATTTAATGACATATTGAAAACCAAAAGTGACTTAAAAACAACGAATAGATTGCCTGCTGCCAGCATATGCGTACGTGAGATTTTGTTATAAGCTAGCGTAAAGATTCTCATTTACACTGTTTAAAGAATTCGGAAAATGTTTCGCGTTAAAGGTTTTTTGATGTACATAAAAATTTAACGTTGAAGTGTACTGCATTATTAAATTTATTTAAAAGCAGACAGTTTATTTTGAATTGCAGGAAGAAAATATAAAAGTAAAGGACACCAATCCAAAACAGTTTATATGCATACCGTGGTACCTGCAAAAATGTGATCCTTATTAGTGCACTGAAAAGAAGAAAATAAAGTCAAATTTAAAGCAATTTTCTTATATGTATGTACATTTTCATTTTGGAAATTTTTTACTACACTAAAAAATTTTGCTTTTAGTATATTGCGTTAAAAAAACTTTTATTACTTTCTCTTGGACTGAGCTTTTCGCCCCATGTCTCTGTAAATGAAATACCATTCTACCGAAAGACATACGTACTTTCGCAACAAAATAGTCTGACAAGTGATTAATATGAACGCAAAGAACTCTTACAGAACTGAATAATAGGCATAAAAATAGCATGTTCGCAGATATAAATATTTTTGTTTCTTTATAGTATAATGATATGCGAGCTTGTCATTTTTTGATAAAATTGAAAAGTTTGAAGTTGGGAGCACAGTAAAAATTTTAACCGCACGCTAGTCTCTATAACACTGTCTTTATTTACAATCAATTGACGTAAAAAAAATACTTTCCACGTGCATATTTCCTTCTCCAGACCTTGTAACGATGCGCTTAATGGGCCCCGTCACCCCATATGAGATAGGATTTTATGCAGTGCCAGCCGTGGTGAAATGAATAAGTAATAGGAAATAGAAGTGCACTGAGAAAAGCCGTCTAAAAACTGTGTGGCACCCATACGGTGATATCCACCTGGGAAAATTTGCTATTGACTTATGGTCCGGACTCGAACTGTGGTCCTTACACATGGAAGAACCACCGAACCAAAAACCACTATAAAAACACTATCCGATATGGTCCTGCCGTCATAGAACCACAAATACGCCACCGCCTTTCTTTCCGAACCACGTGTACTTACGGTGGGGCCGCGGTGGTGTAGGGGTTAGACTACTGGCCTCTCGCTTAGGGGAACTAGGCTCGATCCCTGTCGAGTTCACTCCCAGAATTTTTGCATGTGAGAATCGTGCCGGAGGAAGCCACTGGTCAGCGGGTTTTCTCGGTGATTTCCAGTTTCCACCCGCCCTTGCAATTCGACGCTGCTCCATACTCATCTCACTTCGCCCTCGTCGGTTTTCAAGACCTCGACGTTAAGAGCCGCTCAAATCACTCCACTCCACTCAACTCCACGTGTACTTACGAAGGACTTCATGTCGGCGGATTTGCTNGCAGATTTGTTTTTCTTCTCGGCGTTGCTTGCTTGTCGAAAGGCGGAGAGAACTGATGAGTGAATGGGCAATTCGCGGAGTATTTATACCAACCAGAAATTTAGCAGCTCCTTTCTTAACCCCACCCTCATTTCCCTTTCCTCCCGTCTCGTAGAGTCCCGTGATGCCGGGGCACGCGAGTGAAAGGAAGTCCGGCTTTCCGAGTGGCGAACAGCCCCCCCCCCTCCTCCCCCCTCAAGTACAGTCTTTTTCAAGGGTTACGAGGAAGGTTAATTAACCGTACATGCCGATTGTAAAGGCCCCGTATAAAAAGGAATCGGGGCGAGAGAGGTGTCCCTCGTCCATGGCCGAGCCGAGTTGACATTTGGTGAGCGGACGCCTGCGGTGAACCTCTTATTTTTTTTCTTCCCCTTCCGATCGGTTGCGCAAACGCAGCGTTGAACCCAGGCTGCCGCAGACGGCGGCGAATGCGTAATTTTGTCAGGGCACACGGACGCGTTGGGGCGGAAAAACAAAACACTTTTCCTCTCGGAGGAATTTAACCCCCCACTACCCTCCTCAGTACCCCATTAAACATTGGGCGCATGTCGTTCTAAACTGTGACATTACCGCCACGGCGCTCGGGCGAAAGCTAGAAGGTGCGTGTTATATTCCCTGTCAAGGCACGAATTTCCACGGTGCCTATTACTGCCGTGAGATTTTTCTGCTTTTCGTTCTTGACACAATTTTTTTATTTTTACATCACATCTACGATACGGTACAAAGTCTCATGGAGCGCGTGTAGACACTTCACAGTAAAACAAGTACTCCAGGCCCTGCTAAATTTTTCCTCTCGGCCAATTTTCACATCACCGCCGGTTATCACCATAAACATTGACGTGTGACTTATAAACAAAGTGCATATATTTCATCGCTTTCAAAAGATAAACGTCTGAAGCTGCAATGAAATATATTTATTAGTGTTTACCGCCGGTAGAGAGGTCCTTAAAATGTCGTCGCTTTATAGCGAACAGTATTTAAGAGATGGCGAATTGTAACACCGAGGTCACGCATGGAAATTAAAACTGCGAAATGTACGGATCGTTTTGTATCATGGCATATCCTTTGGCCTCAGCGGCCGCAATGAATCTGACGTATTATCGTGTGTGGTTCACTACCCCTAAACAAAGAAGCTGTTGAACTAGAATATTTAGGCCACTTGCGGGTACACTTGTAGAGGTTGCGTGGATTGAGGCACTCGAGTGGGCATGAAAGTACGTANCATATATTTCATCGCTTTCAAAAGATAAACGTCTGAAGCTGCAATGAAATATATTTATTAGTGTTTACCGCCGGTCGAGAGGTCCTTAAAATGTCGTCGCTTTATAGCGAACAGTATTTAAGAGATGGCGATTTGTAACACCGAGGTCACGCATGGAAATTAAAACTGCGAAATGTACGGATCGTTTTGTATCATGGCATATCCTTTGGCCTCAGCGGCCGCAATGAATCTGACGTATTATCGTGTGTGGTTCACTACCCCTAAACAAAGAAGCTGTTGAACAATAATATTTAGGCCACTTGCGGGTACACTTGTAGAGGTTGCGTGGATTGAGGCACTCGAGTGGGCATGAAAGTACGTACAGGCCATCTTATGTAAATCCCTTCCGTGCCACAAAGTGTTATGTGCCCCTATCATGGTCCGCCAATTGGACTCATGTGCTTGCATTGCAGAGTGGCGTGTTTTAATATGCACTGTCATCAAAAAGTCTGTTACATGTGGAACTTTACCGTGCGTGATTTGCTAGCATCATCACAGCATTTTGTAGCTGGTGTGGGGCTGCGGTGGCGTAGGTGCCAGGGCGCTCACCTCCCACCACGGCGATCCGGGCTCGATCCCCGGCGGGTTCACTCCCGGATTTTCGCATGTGGGNCACCTCCCACCACGGCGATCCGGGCTCGATCCCCGGCGGGTTCACTCCCGGATTTTCGCATGTGGGAATCGTGCTTGGCGATGCCGCTTGGCGGCGGGTTTTCTCGGTGTACTCCCGTTTCCTTCGCCCTTGCATTCCAGCGCCGCTACATTCTAGGGTCTAATTTATGTCATGCCCGAGGATGACTGTCACCTACGGGTCCCATCTGGAAAGACCGTCACTTGGAGGGTATTGCCTTGCCCTGGGTGCACTCACCACACGCCATTCTTATTATTATTATGTAGCTGGTAAGGTTCCCCACAAACGATCACACGTAATGAGTCTGATGGTACCCAACTGTCTTCACCATAATGAAAAAACTACCCTATATAATATCAGTTTCCATTTCTATACGCAAATCTGGTGCAACAATCCGCCATTTTTTTACACTTTGTACGNGTGTGCAATGAAGGAGAGCCCTTGCCTTCTCAACAGTGCGACGCAAGATAACCCGCGCCCACTCTTTTTTACAAAACGCATTCTCGCCATAAAACGCCCCCAACTGGTTTTCCATCTTCAAGCACGCATATACACAGCTGGTACCAATGGCATGGAGTTTGATCACTAAGTGTTGCAACGTAAAAGGCAAAGGCAAAAATGAGAACATATGTTGGCCTTTAATTTTTATTTATGCATATTTTGTAACCAGTGTAATAAGTACTAACTAGAACTCTTAATGAAAAGCTTTTGGGATACGATGAATGGTTATTAAAACACACAAATTTTAAGAAAGTCTGGAAGTCATTTGAATTAGGCGATATTTGAGAAAACGTTTGTTTTGACTTTCCACCTTAGTGCAGTCAACTCAACCTATTGGTAGACTCGTTCTAATTAATTTCCTTCTTCTTGCGAGTGCCTTATTCTGAACGTCAGACATTCGAACAGTCATCGTCATTTTACTTAAACCCCTTATACCTTAAGTAAACATTTTTGAAGACAAGTGTATATATACACACATATACATACACACACATATATACACATATATAGTCTCTGGTCATTTGTCGCACCTAACTAGTGCACAGTAGGCCTACTTATGAATATTTACAACCTACTTAAATAGTCTCGAATTTTTGTTAATTATAACGCTACCGTGTTGACCTGTACAATGGCAGTTATCGTATAAGAATTGCATTGCATTTTGAAAGAAATAGCATAAATTTGATTGTCGAATAAAATTTACAACGGTGTCTAAGACTATTGATACGTTTCGCACTTCGTATAGCGTACAAGAACTTAATTTTTTTTAAATAAAGATTTTAAATTTTAGAAATTAATGAGGAGTTTACGCAAATAAGAAGTGAGGTGGATGTCAAAACTGGTCACATAACAAGCCGAAAATTATCCGTCCACAAGAAAATATATATTGATAAGGGGGTAGGGGGGACGAAAAAAAAAACATTCGCGAACGAGGCCAAGACAGTCGCCGCATTTCCTCGGTAACAAAGATGTGTTTTGCAAAGTCTTGAGCACGATCGTGGATAGCTTACTACCTTAACACCTTCTGGCCCGCTTTAGGGGCCGCGGTGGCTGAGCGGCCAGCCTGCTCGACTCCCACCAAGGTGAATCGGGTTCGATCCCCAGCCGGGACACTCCCGGATGTTCGCTTGCGCATTTGACTCCCTTTTCAAATTGGACCGCAGTTCGTAAGATACGCCCTGGTTGATCTTTAGCCCATAACTTGCCTGCGAGGAAACAAGGTCCAAACCCCGTGCCACTCGGTCTGGGGGAAAATTGGAGCATCAACCAATGAACAACAAGCTGGGTCTCGAGTGCACAGAGGATTGTGAAGCCTAGCTTGCTGCCACATGAATACGCGAGATTCCTGGGTCTCTACCAATAGACAAAGTAATTATTTCTCCGTCGCCTGTCAACAGTGAGTGCCGCTGAACATACTCACCGACACTGGCATCTGGGTAGTGATACATCATCCTGCCAGCCCCTTGTAGTTGCTCCTTTGAGTTGTCAATATGAGGCGAAATTACATGGAATGAAGCAACGGCGGAATAAAGATGGGAGGGAAAGGGAGCACCCCAAAGAAACAAGATAACAGAGTCCTCAGTATTCCCTGCATAAAAGTCCTCTGGGTTGTAGGAATCGAACCGAGGACATCAAGAGAACAAGTAGGAAACTAATAAACAACTGAACTAACCGTCGGCACTGTAATTTATAATACTATTATTATTTGGATGGCCCAGATAGCACGTAAGTTTGTGGCAGGCTTGCCGTTTGAGTTTGACTTTGCCTCGCCGGGCAAGATTGTGGTATACTTGATTCAAACCTAATTTCTCATGACTGGCTCATACTTGGTAACGGCGAGCTTGCATATGGCTCGAATTATGCTTTCAGCTTACCGAAGAAAAACTTGCAACACGTGTAACTATTCAAACTTACTACAAGCCAGATTGATTATAGCTTGATTCAAGTTTGCAGGTTTGCAAAACAAGCTTGTTTGCAAGCTATAATCAAGCTGATTATGCTATCGCGGAGTTTATTGTAATAACAATTGTAGGATGTTTACGGTAAACTGAGCACTTTTTAAAGCCCGGCTTTAGATCTATGTTAATGAAAATTGTGTATTGTTCCGCCAAATGTGAATTTAACCAATTTATTCATGCCTCGGTCAAGCAAAATTTTTTTATTATTATGAAAGTAAATATTTTACAAATCTGTTAATTCCGATATTTATGCGCTTCATAGAAACGGAAAGCTAAATAAATTAATTGATGTTTACACGTGTTTACTAAATACTTTAAATTCAACGTTAAAACACGGAACTACTTTCCTTTAGGCATTACTAACTTAACTGGGCACATGCCACTCAGTGTGCCCATTAAAATGAGAGCATGAAGGAGTAGTGATATTTTCAAATGTTGATTTAAAAAGTGCTCACATTATTCTGAACAGCCTTTTAAGAGGTCAACAGTGACATATTGTAGCAATATTGGTTGGCATCGTTATCTGTATAGTTCTCGCATATCCGAACTATATTCTAATGTTACTGACTGTAAATTCGAATCAGTCAGGGAAATTGTTTTTATAGTACGATGCCAATTAGCAAACAGCCGTTTGAACCACGGGCTAAAGATAAGGTATAATGCTTATAATTGGCGCATTCCCCCAAAATAAGCTCAAGACTTGCCAGAAGAACATATCCAATCGATTTTCATGTGAATCTAGCTATACTTTTTACCTGATTCGTAGATTATAACACTTGTACATTGAATTTCGCAAAGTAAAGTAAGATGTCTGTANTATGCCTCGAATTATGCTTTCAGCTTACCGAAGAAAAACTTGCAACACGTGTAACTATTCAAACTTACTACAAGCTAGATTGATTATAGCTTGATTCAAGTTTGCAGGTTTGCAAAACAAGCTTGTTTGCAAGCTATAATCAAGCTGATTATGCTATCGCGGAGTTTATTGTAATAACAATTATAGGATGTTTACGGTAAACTGAGCACTTTTTAAAGCCCGGCTTTAGATCTATGTTAATGAAAATTGTGTATTGTTCCGCCAAATGTGAATTTAACCAATTTATTCATGCCTCGGTCAAGCAAAATTTTTTTATTATTATGAAAGTAAATATTTTACAAATCTGTTAATTCCGATATTTATGCGCTTCATAGAAACGGAAAGCTAAAGAAATTAATTGATGTTTACACGTGTTTACTAAATACTTTAAATTCAACGTTAAAACACGGAACTACTTTCCTTTAGGCATTACTAACTTAACTGGCCACATGCCACTCAGTGTGCCCATTAAAATGAGAGCATGAAGGAGTAGTGATATTTTCAAATGTTGATTTAAAAAGTGCTCACATTATTCTGAACAGCCTTTTAAGAGGTCAACAGTGACATATTGTAGCAATTTGGTTGGCATCGTTATCTGTATAGTTCTCGCATATCCGAACTATATTCTAATGTTACTGACTGTAAATTCGAATTAGTCAGGGAAATTGTTTTTATAGTACGATGCCAATTAGCAAACAGCCGTTTGAACCACGGGCTAATGATAAGGTATAATGCTTATAATTGGCGCATTCCCCCAAAATAAGCTCAAGACTTGCCAGAAGAACATATCCAATCGATTTTCATGTGAATCAAGCTATACTTTTTACCTGATTCGTAGATTATAACACTTGTACATTGAATTTCGCAAAGTAAAGTAAGATGTCTGTANAGCTATACTTTTTACCTGATTCGTAGATTATAACACTTGTACATTGAATTTCGCAAAGTAAAGTAAGATGTCTGTATTTTATGGCTGAATATAATTAATATTTACATTTGAGATATTACATTCGAAATAAATTTTTAAGTGGCGTTGGTGCTCAAGTAAGGTATTGTTTTCCTTCCTAGTCGGTTGACGTGGGTTTTCGAAGTTTATGTTATGATTCTGTATCGGCCCCTCAAAATTAAAACGTATAAAAAATTTCTGACCTCTTGTAGGTATAATATTAGGTTACAGCATGGGAAAATTTCAAAGCTGCCGAATATTCGTCTTCGGAAACTCCTTGTCTTCAGACACGGGAGATTCTGACCATAGTCTATTNAATTTCAAAGCTGCCGAATATTCGTCTTCGGAAACTCCTTGTCTTCAGACACGGGAGATTCTGACCATAGTCTATTCGTGGTTTCTTCACATTTTTTGAATCGAACCTTTGAAAAGTCACCCAACTTATGACGAGTTTGGTTGGTTTCGTAAATATATCGTGTATCACAAGCGTTTAATTCTTCTGTTAACGTAACAGTACCTTATTCTNAGTTTGGTTGGTTTCGTAAATATATCGTGTATCACAAGCGTTTAATTCTTCTGTTAACGTAACAGTACCTTATTCTTGGTAAAATTAAACTTTTACTTATATTTCATTTATAAATAATAATTACTCATATATAATTATTATCAATTAAAGAGTGAGGAAACAGGTGTGTTTGTAACGTCTAGTAATAAATAGGTTTTATTCAAAATATCATTACACTGAGTGCGCTAGAATTCAGTGCATTGTCCCTCTGGTGCAATTTCCTGGACTTGGTTAAGCTTTGTTTGCACGAGGCGGAGGAAGATCCTGGAAGTACAACTTTAGCAGGGATCCAGAAAAGTTGGAAGTAATCGTGAACGTACTATACCCAGTGACGTCAGAAAGTCACGTGCGTCATTAAACGTGTCCTTGTTCTAGGTCACAGCTTGGGATATTGCAAATGTAGATGTACTGTTCAAAAGAGGGGGGGATAGTACTTGTCATATGTATCTCATTGTGAGCAGTTGTGTCTATTTGAATTTAAAAATAAATTATTGAATATTTCTACGTAAATAATATTTAAGGACGGAAACGGAAGGCGTTATTTTGTAGGAAAGTTATAAATTTGTTTGTTGCAACATAAATGTGGTCGTTGGAAAGTGTCGAANACGGAAGGCGTTATTTTGTAGGAAAGTTATAAATTTGTTTGTTGCAACATAAATGTGGTCGTTGGAAAGTGTCGAAATCTGAAGAAAAACAATTGCTGTAAAGTATCTCTCTGCTTACAATATTTGTTTTTGGTAAAACGGCGTTTGAAACTATAGCGACATTGTTGTATCTTTACCGAGCAGATCGCTGTGTTGAAATCCTATANCGGAAGGCGTTATTTTGTAGGAAAGTTATAAATTTGTTTGTTGCAACATAAATGTGGTCGTTGGAAAGTGTCGAAGTCTGAAGAAAAACAATTGTTGTAAAGTATCTCTCTGCTTACAATATTTGTTCTTGGTAAAACGGCGTTTGAAACTATAGCGACATTGTTGTATCTTTACCGAGCAGATCGCTGTGTTGAAATCCTATANTTGGTAAAACGGCGTTTGAAACTATAGCGACATTGTTGTATCTTTACCGAGCAGATCGCTGTGTTGAAATCCTATAGTCACGTTTTAAAACTCTTGACTTATCAGAACACACGCGAAACTTGTTTATGCTATTTTCCTTAACCGTCGCAATTTTTCCTTGCGGCTGGACCTGACCTTGAGGCTTTTACATTAACTTAACGCTGAGTTAGTTCAGTAATTTGGGTTGTCACGTAGCAGTGTGTTCACTTTGAATTAACAGTGAAATATAGTTAAACTATTCTTGCGAGAAGTCGGCACTACTTCAGCATTGAATAAAGGTGACGTAGATTCAACCAATCATATTCAAGAAACATTTTTTTTTTTCATTTGGTTTTTGTATTCATTTCTATTCCTGCCAACCTCCATATGGGCAGTATATTCTGTTATGCCGCGGTTGCAACAGACGTTGAAGTCTTATTTTCGTGCGTGTTTGAAGTACTCCGACGTCCAAATCGATTAAATAAAAACGTTGTACGTTTAGGTGACAATAGAGGCAATTATTGGCACATGTATGATAACGTTGTCAATGTTGTGCCCATATCTTCCATGTGCATTTAGTGTGTATTTATATATAGAGAAAGACACATATATGCACGAGTCTTTTCCAGATCACAGATAAAGTATATTTCGTAAAACAAAATTTTGACTTCTCACAGGCGATTCATTCTTAACGCCAATGTGAAAAACATTTACGGTATTATAAAAAGTATTTGACACAGTGTTCAATAAAATTTGAACATAATGATCCTCATGTCTGCTTTAATGAGAATCTGCCTTCAAAGTTTCGGCTTTATGCCGGTAGGCAAATATTGGGACAGCTTACAAACTAAATTAACTTAAAGAGACATCTAAAATTTTGCGCTTTCATCGGTGGTTTACGCAGTATTAGAATGGAGGAAAACAGGGTCTGCCACAACGGCAGGTAGAATGTCCGTGACGTCACTGCGGTGAAGCAGCTGTGAAACTGATATGAGTCGAGGAAGTAACGGAAATCCTCCGAGAAACCCGGTTTCTCCTCCGCAAAGTGCAGCTCCGGGTTTCTCTCGCCAGCGTCGAAACTCGATACTTCGATTGTGAATGTGAACGTCCGTGGGGTTATCAGAGTGCGTGAGTGAAGGGGTTTGGGCGGCTCTTGACATCGTGGTCTCGAGATCCGATGAGGGGTGAAGCGAGGTGATTGTGGAGCAGGGCCAGAATTAAGGGGTGGGGGAAACGGAAGAACCCCGAGAAAACCCTCCGGCACGATTCACAAAGCGAAAATCCTGAGTGA
The DNA here is from genome assembly GCA_002778355.1 of Clitarchus hookeri. Lineage (NCBI taxonomy): Eukaryota > Metazoa > Arthropoda > Insecta > Phasmatodea > Phasmatidae > Clitarchus > Clitarchus hookeri. Next base: position 91,726 of record NQII01005343.1, read on the forward strand.
CCCGTGCCGGGTTTGAACCCGGTTCACCTTGGTGGGAGGCGAGCTTACTAACCGCTCAGCCACCGTGGCCATTGTTAACAGAGTAATTCTTGAGATGCACCACTTGTAAAAAAAATCTTAAACGCCTTTAGGTCACATACGGCCATAATAATCGTTGCGACTGCGTTGAAAAATAGCATACATAAACAAGCTTCGAGCGTGTTTTGTTTACTCAGAATTTTAGGCCGTTGACGATAGTGTTTTAAAACAGCAATCTGTTCGGAAAATATACAGCATAGTTGCTGAATTTTAAAACATTGTTTTACATAATGATAATTGTTGTAAACAGAGGTTCTACTAACAGCGACTTTGACACTTCTCGCCGCCCACATTTATGTTTCTATAACCAAATTTGTGAATGGGCAACAAAATATAGACTTTAATTTTTGTTATGAAAAAAATTTCCGTTGAAATATTCCGTACTTTTAAAAATGATAGTGGACGAAACTGTTTGCAATGAGAGCCACATGCCAACTAAGACGGGCCATTAATAAAACTAATTGCAAAATTTTAGTTGATGGGTTGAACTTACGGCTGCAAACTATTGTGTACCACTCAGCGACTTCTTGATCTCCTGTAAAGTATTTAGTAATATTAAGTCGTATTTATTTTTATTGCAAAATTGGGGTGTTGAACGGTAAAAGCTAGTTACCGTCTATCTGCGCCAAGCCCTCTTTATCTTAAAGACATAATTTTATAATGTCGATATAAAAAGAAAAATTTAATTTTATATTACATACGTTTTCCATTATTACGCGTCAATATTAATATGTTGTTGGTTTTGGAGTGCCAAAGCAGAATAAAACTAACTATATAAATAGAACAATTAATGATGAAAAGCATGCTTTTGATGTATCTGAAATACACTTATAAAATGTTATTAAACAACATTTCAGGAGTAATCAAAAAATGTAATATGTGGGAATTTTTTTTTTTCAACTACTGTATACAAAACACAGAAACCTTTAGCTGTGCGTTTGCCTTAATATTTTGAGTTTTTTAATGCAATGATTTTAATAACAGCTATTTCATTTCTTTGAGTAGGTTCGGTTTCGATTTCATTATTCGTGTTTTAAAGATAGTTGTAAAATAATAAATTATGCAAAACTGTCCAAAATTATTTTTTGTTTTGCTTAAGATATCGTTACGAGCATTGTAAAAAAACTGGACAACATCAAGACACATATATATATATAATACAGTTAAAAATTATGTTTAGTTTTTAAGTATTCTTAAGGAGTACAATCAGCTCTTACACTTAAAAAAATTTATAATAAAATTTTGACAAAGATGGCAGGCATAGTCCCTAAAACTACTTAAATGTTCCTACATCGACTAAGTATTGAGTCTACGGAACACAGCTTCGGGACATTTCGTGTTACGTTCATGCATAGATAGAAATGGCCAGAGCCCGAAAAACAATGGGTTGTTGTCCAATCTAGTACTTTATCGAGCGTGCTTTTAAGTGTTTGCGTTGGTGGTGACCTATTGTTAGCCTTAAAGTTCCTCGTAAACATCTGGCCTTCAGCTGAGAACATTTCACCTGGATCAAGTATTATACAGTCATCCGATTACTTTGCATCTGAGGTCATCTTCGATTCTGGCTGTGTGTCCAATCGCGGGCGTCTAACATTTTGGCTATTCTTTCCTAGAAAATACTTAAGTTCACTACTTGAGAGTTAAACAAATTTTCGCCGAGAAATTATAATCATACGACAAGTATCTTAGCTGACCTCAAATTCTAGCTAGCAAGTGTTTGATAGTCTCAAATGCTTGCTAGAAAAACAGAAGTGCCATACACAAATGCGTAGAAAACAAGTAAATGTTAGTGTCAGATATTAAAAGTTTTATTGAGCGCAGACCATTTTTGTAATAAAGAACCGATATAATATTCTGAGTTCGTAATACTTAATAAATCGGTTTCAAAATTTCATTTATGTGAAAAATGGTTACGCAATAAGGCGAATATAATATTCTGAACACCGCAGGTCACAGTTCAGAATGACACTTCTGTAAGATACTTTCTTAAGGGTTGAATGTATGTGCACCTAGGTGCACTAACGTACATATGCGAATGTTATAAACCAAGATAGTCTAGAGGAAATTAACGTTACTTCCTCTTTGAAAACATTTTATCTTTGCTCGCCTTACAAGTTGTGTTCGATAATTTTCCTAAAATATTAATTAAATAACTTTCGCGTGTGCTTATTTATATGGCTCAATTCTGCGGTCTGTGGTTTGCCGTGTGATCAAATTATAAAGGCAGGTTTGTCTTAAAATTACTGTATATTGAACTTAAAAAATGATGAAGTTATCGCACCTACTAATCCTCACTACTTTATTCCCGTATGACTGGGGTACACAGAACAAACAGAAATTTCGGATTTTCTTACAAAACACAAAATATAAGTCAGTAAAAGGAAATTGATTTATTCAAGTACTTTCAAACGCTTGTGAAAAGTAACGACGAGGATCGCAAAATATTTAATAATATGTTTGCTTTTAATACTAATAAAACACTCATGTCATTAAAACTCTTTTTAGATATATTACCCGAAAAAAACACTGAAATATTTTGATAGTAATTACTCTGAAACCACATATTGGAAAAATACTTCTTTGTAACAATTAAATATTTGCATAAAATTTTTAACTAATAAAGAGATATTTTCTGGGCACTTTACAATATTCGCAAAGATTTTTTCTTTTCATCAACATGAAATACGAAACGAACGTAAAAGAACAAGGTCCAAAGAGAGAATAACACAAAATAGACTTTCACGTTTGCACTACCCTTTGGCTGCAAGTGTGTTCATAAGTGTCCCTGCATCGTGCAACATCAAACTGCAAGACAATAAGAACTCTCCGCTCTCTTACCTTGACGTGTATGATGTTATCACAGAATTAAAAGCTATATTACCTCACTGCACTTTTTACCACAACAAAAGAATCACGACGAGATGGCTTGGACGTGACCGAGTAATTTTTTCACTTGAGGTCAAGCAACAAAGCAGTGAAACTGCAAGCATCACCCTTATGTGCATTTCTACGACCGAGAAGTTTAGTTACACGTTGTGCGGAGCCAAACATCACTTGTGAGTAATTCAAAATTACGCGTGCTGATAACGCAAAAATTAATTATTTTATACACGTTCGAAACTCCGTTCAGCTTATAGATATTTCTTGTAAGTACACATTTCTCGCATAATTTTTTTAAAATTGGAATAATTTTTTCTAAAGGCATATTAAAAATCATAATTTTTAGGTTAACTTATATATTTTACTTATATTTTAGTTAAATATATACTTTATTTGTAGCTAATATAAATAAAAACAGAGAAAATAAGTGTGTTGGAAATGCCAAGTAAGAAATAATTCATATTCAAAATGTTATATTACTTTGTGCGTACAAATGTGGTGAGTTGTCCCTTTGCTTTAATTTTCTATCTTTGTTAGTATGAGGCGCATGAATATCCTGGATGTAGAACTCCAGCAGAGCTTCTGAAAAAATTGAAGTAACAGCGAATAAACTTTACCTTATTTCATTGTGAATTATCTCATTTTGGTAAGTGAGATAATTTTTTTTTAATGTGTTGTGCGTTCTGAAAACACCAAAATTGCGATAGTTACAGGCCGTTCGGTAAAAAAAAAAGTCTTTCAAAAATTTTTATACTAGGAAATAGTATTCATAATTAACGTTTATAAGTTCAACAGCATTTTGTACAAATATAAAATAATGAACTTTTAGGTGACTAACACCCTTAAAGGCGCCCGCTTCCCTTGAAACGTTGAAACTAAGAAACGCTTACGACGATCCTAGCGTGAGCTTAGAATGTTAAGGCGCGTGTTTTCATAAGTTAAAGAAAGTATTTTGTTTCTGCCGTTCAGCCTACACCCACGAGCAGAAATGTTAATAAGATATATATATATATATATACACACACAGGATGAAGCTGAATACGACCAGCAAACTTCGTGAGGTGATTCTTTATGCAAGATCAAGTGGCGAATATGTAGAACACTTTGTACCTAAAATAATATTAAAAGGCAAATAAGTCCCCGAAAATTAAGATTTTGGGAATAATTTTTGAGAAATATCGGAAACCAGGAGAGACGAAAGTATAATTCGCGGAACAGTGCTTTATGTTATCGGAATCTTCAACCTAAGAGCAAACTCGCATTAATAACACTCCCCATTAAGTAAATAACAGGGGTGGCCACCCTCTTATTGTTGGAAACCTCGTTACCGTTGTGAATTATGAACGATTGATGCTGATTTATTGAGCAGTATTACCTACGAAACAAAAATGTTCCCCTTGCTGCAAATGTCATCCGCCATTGTCTGTGCAGTGAGGACAGCAGCTTACCATACACGCAAGTACGACGTATTGCCTATGCAATAGGCGCTGTATCGCTGCAGTGGAATCTAGCAGAATATTTGTGCGCGTTTCAAACGCAAACGGTCGGTCCTAGGCAGTTGCAACAAGAGGACCATTTTTGTTTCGTAGGCCATACTGCTCAATAAACCATTATCAAACGTTCATATTTCCCGACATTGACGATGTTACCGGCAATATTATGGTGGCCACCCCTGTTATTTTCATAGCGGTGAGTGTTATTAATGCGAGTTTGCTCTTAGGTTGAAGACGCCAATAACATTAAACACAGTTCCCCGAATTGTAATTTTATCTCACCGGGTTTCCAAAATTTCGCAAAAATACATTTCAAAATATTAATTTTCGGAAGTACTTCGCCCTTAATATTTAGTTTCGGTACAAAGTTTCCTGTTTATTTGCTACTTGATTTTGCATAACGAATCACCTCACGAAGTTAATCTGTAGAATTCAGCCCCAACATTTGTGTGTGTGTGTGTATATATATATATATATATATATATATATATATATACATACATATACACACACACACACACACACAGGATTGTCCNCTTATAATGGTAGCCAGTTGACGGCCTTAGTGACGCGTTTAGTTCATTGAGTGGCCGCAAAAGCGCTGCATCAAACTATAGCGAGTCTCGTTCTTAGATTGCAGTAATGATTGCATGACGCGAGCTGTTTCCATATGTCTAACTAGAGTTAACGACAGCCATGAAGTTATGCTGTGTTGGCAGACTAAGTTCATATATACACAAATACGTAACAATAATTGTCAAATTCNGACAGCCATGAAGTTATGCTGTGTTGGCAGACTAAGTTCATATATACACAAATACGTAACAATAATTGTCAAATTCTGTAGCAGTGTATAAATATAAAAATGTTTGATTAGCTACCCACTGCAATATAAGAGTGAGACGCCTTATAGTTGGANTGTAGCAGTGTATAAATATAAAAATGTTTGATTAGCTACCCACTGCAATATAAGAGTGAGACGCCTTATAGTTGGAGACCTGAAAAATTCGCGGATTCATTTCGGAACATGCTAGAATTGAAACACATGTATCTTATCGTTACTTAGGCAATTGGCTCACCACCAATTTGACACCCCCTCCAGGACTGTGAACTAATAGTAAACAGGCAACGAAATGCAGTCCCAATAACGACCTCTCACTGTGAAAGCAGGCAGCCAATGAGTATTTGATATATCCTTGAGTGTGCAAACAAATATGGAGTGTAGCCTAAAGGTAATTGAACTCACGAATTATTGCGGTCCCTACCTATAGGGGTGTTAGCATTGCTAGCACAGGGATAACACCACAGATATATAAACGGCATTTCCCCATTTTAAGAAAAAAAATGGTTTCCCCTCCCAATGCTCGCCTTGTCAAACAGCACCAGTTTGGTAGCAGAGCTCTGTGGTTTGGTTCATTAACGAAATGTATCAACAAGGACGCNGCCTTGTCAAACAGCACCAGTTTGGTAGCAGAGCTCTGTGGTTTGGTTCATTAACGAAATGTATCAACAAGGACGTCAACTGTTCAAGATAGTGTCCAGACCTGTCTTCTGCAGCCGTGGGTTAGGCATTTAAATGCCACGTGAGTATTTTTCAAAACAAACCTTTCAAAAAGTCACTACCTGTAACTACCTGTGTGCTACACGAGACACTGGCCAGCAGCCACCGAAAATTAATAAAAATATTTCTTGACACTTTTGGTTGTACTGAAAGCGCAGTGTTTTAATTTATCGCCACTGGAATTAGTATTTCTTAATTTGTTGATGTTAGAGTATGAATTTGTATGTTGGTAACACATTTATTTTCCTAACATTTGCATAGTTTTATTCGTGCTATGAATATGGGGTAGAGCGATCTCGATGACTGCGCAGAACCGGTCTCCGTGTCCCAACATTCAACTGCTTTGTTGCCAACACGACTGTTTAGAAAACTGTTTAGTTAACAAGTGCTTTGAGATGTTTGTATACTTCCTCTAACCAATTGGGAATGCAGTTAGATTAAATTCGAGTTGGCAAAAGTATTTTCTTTATATAAAAGTGCTTCTCTTCTGAATATTAAGATTTAAACTAACTGTTGGCCATGTGACTTAGACATCTGTGTTGGTTTGGGGTAGGTCAATGTTAGGTACATGCGNAGATTTAAACTAACTGTTGGCCATGTGACTTAGACATCTGTGTTGGTTTGGGGTAGGTCAATGTTAGGTACATGCGCAGAAGACGAAGAATAGGTCTACCTCATCTTTAGTCTACGATTTGATTTGGGTTGCACACGAATAAAGTTATCAGGCTGACGACAATGTTAATTTTACATGTTTCCAAAGACGGATTTATATTTTTTGCTGAAATGGGGCTATACAGATCTTCCCGTCTCCCTTAGCAATGTAAAACCACCCAGCCACAGCCACCGTCCCCAAAACCTGCCCAAAATAAATTAATTATTGAACACCAAACAAATAGGGGCCACGGTGGCTGAGTGGTTAGACTATTCGCCTCCCATTAAAGCGCACCGGGTTCAATCCCCGTCCGGGTCACTACCAGACTTTCGCAAGTGGGAATCGTACCGGACGATGCCCTCGGTCGGCGGGTTTTCTCGGGGATCTCCCGTTTTCCCCGCCCCTTCATTCCGGCGCTTTTCCATTCTCACCTCATTTTCACGCTCATCAGCTCTCGAGACCTCGTTTTTTAATAGCCGCCCAAATCTCTCAGCTCAACAACCAAACAAAGGAACTTAACGATTTTTAATTCTTTACTTAGCCAATCCATACTGGTAAGTGTAAAATATTGATTTTAAAAAATAATAATAGTTTTTGGTTTTTCTAGTTACTAAACGTGCATAAATAAAAATGAGACTGCATCCTTTAACGAGTTACCAAAACCAAATGGAAGTAATAGTTTTGTAGGGAGGTAGATCGTTGGCATAAGAGGGACACCCACCTGTTCATACGACTCAACCAAGCGAAGTGCGCAGCTAGAAAATATTAGAACTACACAAGGTCACGCCGTTCTCTCTCTTCCCTCTTCGCTACTTACCCCTTCCTCCTCCAGGATAAGATAAAGCTCAAGGCTGTGGGTGTCAGGTGTCGAAGTGACCGTAAGTTGTGGCACAGGGTTGACTAACTGGCATTGCCGTGTTGACGCTTCAGTGAGGGCTGGTGTCTGTAGAAGCTGCTTCAATTCATGTGGACAGTTGTGCACGCGTTCGCGCAGATGGCTGACCGTATTGGATTCCCCCCTACTTGCCGTTGTTCTTCCCCTCTCGGAAGCTACACTAGCGCTTGAGTCTCACCCCTCCCTTGTTTCACACATGGCTTGGTCGAGTAGTACCGCGGATTTTTAAAATTCATACCATAATGTAGAGTACATGTTACAAGAAAAAAAATTCGTCTGTAGAATAACTGAGAAATGCATGACGCACATTTACTTCTGAAGAAGTACAATAATTTTAACCCTACGGCCCCTCTTATTTTGTTGCCTTGGTTGATAATCCCCTGAACATTCTGTATATGGTAGAAGGATACAAATAAGAAGAAAAGTAGACAGCGTGATTTTTTTACGTGTTTCATTATAAAGTCTAAGGATACCGCGAATATACTATTGAAATTATTGCTCTGTACATTTTCTACCTTAACTGTCCTTGCGATTATCATTTATTTTAACCGGTCGCAAGAAAAAAAATTCGTAATATATTCCATGATATTCAGTGAACCTGTTACAATTACATANTTTATTTTAACCGGTCGCAAGAAAAAAAATTCGTAATATATTCCATGATATTCAGTGAACCTGTTACAATTACATACATTCTGTTATACTTTGCCGTATAAAGAACTGTGATAAAACTTTTAAATCGAATTTATGTCGAAAAATTTATAAACTGAAATTGCCGGAACTGATCTCTTATAAGTGTGACACCGCTTCACACATCAACCGTCTATTCGCCTCTATGTTCAAGGTCCCATTTATTCTGTAACTTAAAGTGGCAACCATGAGATTTAATTGGTGGTATGTTTAAAGAGAAGTTCAGTGCATGGTCACATAAAAATTTCGCATGCCACATTTTCATGTACAATGTTTTCAAATGAGCAGGCTGAAAATGCCAGTTTGGAGAGGCCGGAAGGACTTCAAAATAAGTTTTATNGTTTTCAAATGAGCAGGCTGAAAATGCCAGTTTGGAGAGGCCGGAAGGACTTCAAAATAAGTTTTATAATATGCAGAATGTCTTTGTTTTGTATTCCTGGTTAATATGAATTGCGATTTATTTTATTTTGGGGGCCGCGGTGGGGTGGTTGTTAGACTACTCGCCTCCTACCTAGGTGAACCGGGTTCGATTCCCGGCGGGGTCACTCCCGGATTTTAGCATATGGGAATCGTGCCGGACGATGCTGTTGGTCGGTGGGTTTTATCGGGGATCTCCCGCTTCTGCTGCCCTTTCATTCCTGCGCCACCCCAAACTCACCTCTTTTCACCCTCATCGGCTCTCAAAACCTCGATCTTAATAACCGCCCAAATCTCTCCACTCCACTCCTCGTGTTCCTCTGGCACGTTTACCCCCGACACACNACCTCGATCTTAATAACCGCCCAAATCTCTCCACTCCACTCCTCGTGTTCCTCTGGCACGTTTACCCCCGACACACGGTCATCGTCGTGAACGTCTCCGGTCGTGTCGGGAGAGTGCGCGTAGGAGAGGCGAATAGAGAGCGGTCGTTCCCAGTGATGACAGTCGTTTCTGCCTTGGACAAAGTGNGAGAGTGCGCGTAGGAGAGGCGAATAGAGAGCGGTCGTTCCCAGTGATGACAGTCGTTTCTGCCTTGGACAAAGTTATGCCGGCGCGTAATCACGTTCGTAAACATGCGGGTGAGCGGAACAATCCATCGTGTATTCGCACTAGCGACATCGGACCTACATCTGGGGATGATGGTATGGGTAGCCACGAAATGCACATTCCGATCGCCCCTGCCAGCTACTCTTTCAGGAAAGCATGACGAGNGATGATGGTATGGGTAGCCACGAAATGCACATTCCGATCGCCCCTGCCAGCTACTCTTTCAGGAAAGCATGACGAGTGCGTCGTATATCCGTGACTGCAGGAAGCAATCTTCCAGCACGATAACGCACGTCACCATGTGACATGGGCAACACAGCGTGTTCTATACGGAGTAAGCGGTGCCGCGGTGGTGTAGTGGTTAGGCGACTTGCCTCCCACCTGGGCGAACTGGGTTCGAGTCCCGGCGGAGTTGGTCCCGGAATTTCACATTGGGGAATCGTGCAAGACGATGACCCTGGTGGGGTGGGTTTTCTCGGGGATCTCCCGTTTCCCCCACCACTTAATTCCGGCGCTGCTCCATACCTCACCTCGCTTCTCCTCATCGGCTCTCAAGACCTCAGTCACTCACGGCGTACGCACGCTACCTTGGCCCGCCAGATCTCAAGACGTCAGCACAATCTAACATGTGTGGGACATGATGAAATGGTGCCTGACATCCAGGCCTGCCTCAGGAACAACCAACGCCCAGCTAAGCCAAGAAGTACAGGATACCCTACCCCAGAGAGACATTCAGCATTTGTACATGTTACATGCTAACATTTTTTCATGTAGAGCTTTTCGTTGTGATTACACACCTCGTTAATGTTCCTGCTGTATGTTTAGCATTTGACGTTCTTGATACCCCACGGACTTAATGTTTTGATCCAGTCCCACATACCACCTCTTTCTTATTGTGCACAAAAATTGGAGAAGGTACAGGTATTTCGACGGGATGGTTTAAATCCACTAACGTATATGCAGTATGTCGGCAAGGAATGCTATTGTTATAGAAATGACGGATTANACGGGATGGTTTAAATCCACTAACGTATATGCAGTATGTCGGCAAGGAATGCTATTGTTATAGAAATGACGGATTAAAACTCAATTTTAAACATGTTTCGCACAAGAACATTTTCTTACCAGCCATTACCAGCATGCCAGTCTTACAGCATATTGACAACGAAATATAATATTTAATACTAGTAAAAATTTAAGTTAGATATACAATTGAATAAAAAAATTAAAATTCTTCTAATGTTAATGTAAGTACTAAACGCTTACGATATGTAAAACATTTTGAAAACAACCCAACTTTATATGAATTTTCAAATTTTTATTCAAAGCGTGTGAAGCTACCGTGTATAGTCATAGTTAGCCAGTCGCCATAATAATTAGTATGGTTAGGAAAAATGTTATGTATTCCTTCGGTGAAAGGATNATAGTCATAGTTAGCCAGTCGCCATAATAATTAGTATGGTTAGGAAAAATGTTATGTATTCCTTCGGTGAAAGGATTGCCTTGACAGTCTTGTACGCTCTCTTTACTTTCGCAATTGCACGCAGTCTGTTTGGCAAGCCCAAGGGGACTCGGCAAATAACGACCGGACAACAATAGAGGGCTCACCCCGACCGAGCGCAACACAGTCACAATTCAAAGTGGCTTTCTCACAAAGCCTGCAGACAACAAACAAACGACTATTGATGTCTACGTAGCGAATATATGCGAGGGAAAGATAAAGGCAATGGAAAATGTTTTATACAGTTGGGTTAGAACTACGATAGCGTGATACAGGTAAACACCTCATGTTTTCGCACTGTAAACTCGGGTGAAGAGATTGGGAGGGCTCTTAGCATCGAGGTCTTGAGAGCCGATGAAGATGAAGTGAGGTGAGTACGGAGAAGCTACGGAACCCAAGGGTGGGGGAAACGGGATATCCCCGAGAAACCCCACCCACCAGCGGCATGGTCTGGTATGATTCCCATATGCGAAAATCCGGGAATCGAACCCGGTTCGCCTAGGTGGGACGCGAGTGGTCTNCATGGTCTGGTATGATTCCCATATGCGAAAATCCGGGAATCGAACCCGGTTCGCCTAGGTGGGACGCGAGTGGTCTTACCTCTACACTACCGCGGCCTCGTGCCAGACTAGACTGGAAACGTTTATGTAGTTGACCATGGAATAACCTATGTACTCTCAACAGATGCTCTGTACTAATCGTAATATCTGAAATGAGAGAAAAAAAACTGCAGCTGAGCTACCCAGGTCAAAAAATATATTATTGCATGAAGTAAGAGTAAATTTTTATAATTATGTGTGCTTATTTAAATTTCTGGAAAAAACTAAAGGTTTGATAATGATTTCAATAAAATATATAAATACGTGACAGTAATTCTGAACATTGTCTTTGTTATATAAACGATATTTGCAATTTGCAAACGATTATTTGTTTCTATTTCATGATTTTCTCTTANCGATTATTTGTTTCTATTTCATGATTTTCTCTTAGTGATAATTAACGAAACAAATTATAAATTGTAAGGTTTTTTCATTATAAAAAAAAAAAAAAAAAAAAAAAACAAGGCAATCGGGGTTTTTACATAACAGGGACCCTTTTGCCATGAGTGAAGGAGAGAGAGAATGAAGAGATTTGGGCGGCTCTTAAGGTTAAATGGAAGGGATAGTTAGTGTATTTCTGCCTCCATAGATGGCGTTGGTTGTCAGCTACAGAAAGTGAAACGCCTTATATGTAGGCCACAAACTTTTACCAAACGTTATGTGCTTGTACGCGAGGGGGAAGGAGGGTGGCAAGGCGCGCTAAATGCCCCGGGGATAATGACTTAGTCACTCAGCAGCTTATCGCTTCTTGGAATCTCCACAGTCGTGACTGCAATGCACGCTACTTGGATTCTCTAGGACAGTTTTGCTTCCTTTCGCTTGTCACGGAAATTTGCTAGTTTCCTCATAATTCATAACACGGAGTTTATTCGGAAGTACAAGAAAATTACTGAGCGTAAATCAGTGTTATAGTCCAACTAATGGGCGATAAGCGATAAGACATCCTCCATTTTATTTTATGTTGAAAGCACTGTGTTATTAATATCCATAAACTGGCAAATTTGTACCACTGCATAACTTTAAGTTTTCAGCAAATTAATTTTTTTCAGTTGTGAATCTGTATGACCAAATTTTGCTGGCCACGTTACAAGCAGAAAATTAAGAAAAACAAGGTTTGGTTTTTATACAACGTGAATGAAAATGTTAATAATTAATGTGGCATAAACGAAATTCTGATAGGCATGAGACAGCTACACTTCATGCGAAGGTAACTTCCACCCCGATTATTGTTTCCAAGACGTAAAGCGGCTCCCGATATGCATAAAAGTGAATTGCAATCGCGTGCCAGGACACATCTTCAGCTGCAGATACCCGCTAGTCAGAAGTCGAATAGAGCATGATTTTTTTTAGATCAATATCTGGTACGCATAAAATCATGACTACCGCGATATTTGAGGAGCTAAGCCAAAATTCAATATCTATATATAATTTTATTATGTAATAAATATACCCGTGTGCTAAATAAAAAAAGCCATGTATTAACTGCCATCATAAGCATAGAATTTTAATTTATCAGGGGTGACCATGGAAAAAATCGTGGTGAGGNCCGTATGCTAAATAAAAAAAAGCCATGTATTAACTGCCATCATAAGCATAGAATTTTAATTTATCAGGGGTGACCATGGAAAAAATCGTGGTGAGGGAGTCTAAAATTTTCTGTAACCACGCCCATGTTCAATTTAATATATTTATCTTATATGTGTAAATTTGTGCTGTGCACGAATGTAACAATTATTTTTATTTATGCCAAGGTTTGCCAATGAACCGTGGAACTGTGAAGTTTATTTACCATATCTTCATAAATGTTCAATGTGACCAACACGAGTGGCCCGAACAACATTTATGCGATAATTAAACTCGATCCACACTCTTGTCAGGATGACCGGTGTTACGGTTTGGATGGCGTTCGTAACTCTCGGTTTGATGTGGTGAGGAGGAAGAGAGATCGCATTCGACATGTCAATGTGAAGGGGACGATATTATGTTTCCTTCATGTGCCGAGCGATGACACTGGGAGCGTCTGTCGTCGCACTATGAGCGTGTGTTGTGCTTTAATCCGCATCACTATGACGACGGAACAACAGAAGGCGATCTGTGTTATTCATATTGCTAAATGTGAATCGGTCAGTATACATTTCTCGCAACATGAAAGCATATGATTTCCACGTTCTAAACATGACGACATTATATTTTAAATAGAGGAAGTCTTTATCTTTGTGGTAGTTCTTTATTGGTAGCAATATGTTCCGTTCTTCGACCGTTTAGTTCCAGAAACACAGTGACCCCAACATAGAAGCATTTAATAGAAAAATGGATACCCAAGTCACTTTATAAGTTCACAATTTAATTACCTTCTTTCTTCAATCATACTTTTAAAAGACATCAAAATTGAATAATGGTTCTACATTCGTGTCAGTGCCCGAACCTCAAGACACTATACGTCTGTATAATTTATGATTTCTCCCTGAGAACAATTTTCTTTGCATAGTGACGACCTCTTAGCTATGGTGTCTTCAAGTATTCCGCAGGCAACCCGCGGCTTCGTCCTGTATAGTTTGTGTCACATTGGGTGGAGAGTATTCACGCGTACTATTCGTATTAACAATCCCAACGTTACCAATTGAACGAATAACTAAAAGAAAGTGCATACAACTTAAATATATATGTTTTCGATAAATAATTATAATACGTATATTTTCCCCGGTTAAAACGACGGTGGCTCGGATGCTCGATTGGTAAGGTAACGGTACAGCAGTGGGTAAGTGTGGGTTCAAATCCAGGTCACCGCGTATTATTTTACGTTTTTAAATCACGTCAATTTGTACTTTATAAACAGTGCCCGTCGGAAAAAATGTTTATTTATCCTAATGATTTGGCAAAATTCAATAAAACCAACATTCAGTTCACCGCACGCAGTTGTCTGCTTTTTGTTCAATAAGTGAAACTGTTTCAGAGAAACAACGAGTGATTTTATACCAATTCTAAATGGAGCAATTCCCACTGATTCGAGTAGTTAAAATTCACTGCGGATAAGTGGTTTTCCACTGATTCGCATTTAGAGTGCATTTTTTATTCATTCAAATCTCAGAAACTAACACTTCCAGGGCTAAACGAGATATTGTTCCCCCGACGTTACCGAAATGTCATCGTTCCTGTGACAGTTTCATGTTGCGTCTACTTAAAATAGTCCTCTAAACATAAATAGATATCACGAAACGCCTACAAGAGTTAAAAAAAAAATTGGTTGTCTGTAAAGTCGGTTTACTGACGATAGTTGAACNTATTGGTACTCGTTTCAGCTGTCAGAGAGACAGACCTCCGTAGCATGTAGTTGGCTATAGACTGACCTATGGCGCGAGAGGCTCTGAGTTCGAGTCTGGTAACGCATGGGTGTGAATTTTTGAACGCTTGTGCTGTCGTTCCAAGATCGTCGCAGTCCAGCTCGGGAAATTTCTATAAAATCTGGTGTTTTCATATAAACCCCCAATAATTATGCAACAACGTGTCTGTCACCACACCCGTCATCCAAATCACACTTCTGTCTCAATCCTCTTTTATCGCATTCGTGTGATTAATTTTTATCCATTGTAGTGATCAGTCTTGATTGGGCATCGCGTTTCAATAGCAGCCTACAATTTAAACATTATAAAAACTTTGTTTGGTGGTACGGGGGAACAAATTCAGTAAACAGACTAACCCTGTTTAGTGGACACGTCTCTGAGCCAGTTGATATGATGTGTCGTTGTAGGATAGCGTTCACACACGTACGCCACCGTCAACTAAGCCAGTTCTGCCGGCCGGACGGACTGAAATGGAAAGCAGTTATTTGGACGAGCCCAGGTTTTTTGTTTGAGTTGAGACCGGTGCCGGTAATGTCAGGCGGGAAAACACACGCCGGTGAAAGGCATAATCTCGTTACGGCTGACGGCGTCGTGCCTTCTTAACATACCCGTATAATGTCGTGAGTACGTTGCCTGGGAACTAATTCAGTAGAGTAGTGTGTTTTTCTGTAGAGAACAGTTCAGTTTGCCGAAGAAATATGTTTAACATGTAGTCTCTCTTGGCTTTTTGGCTGAGGTCGCTTAGTAGTTTGAGAAATTTAATTTCAGTACTCGCCCTCAAATACTCGGAAGCCAGGTGGTAGCAAAGGGAGTAAATGCCACAGAAAATTAACGGTTTTTTTTTACTCATGATAAAATCCCTCTTCATGAAAAAACATTTCAATTAATATAAATTTGCTTTTATTAACAGGTAAACACCCACATAAAGAAAATTCAAATTTTTTCGTAATTTTTATCAGATAAAAAAAAATTTAAAAACTTAGTAACAAATTTACGGACAGTTTCTGTGAATTTGAATTTACAGACAGTTTTGTTAACTTTATGGCAAATCCGTAATGTGTAAAAACGAAGTGTCTGTAATTTTACAAATATTTCTGGATTATTTTTAACCGGTAATTTTCCGCGATTCTAAGAAAAAAAAAATGTATAATTACATAATGAGTAATGTCCTCGGTTGCCTGGTAACTGTCCACAAACGCTGCCTCATGTAGGTAGGGGTCGTTCTTAAACAGAACTAAACAGGAAATATACATCTGCTGCACCCCTAGAAATGCATACGTTATGCTCAAGGATGATATCTCTGTACAGCTTCCCTCGCGCCCGTCATTGGTGGAGCGATCGGTCATTGAAAACCCGCTGGTGCCACGGGTAATAAGTGGGAGCACGGGATGATCGGTTCGGCCCCCACCGGCGGTTCACTCCGTTGTGTACGGATCACCAGAGGTTGGACTCTGCTGGCAGAGGTTGACTCCGCATGCTGGAGAGATTTTCTCACTTAAGGCACCCGTCTACCTGGCGCTTGAACTGCGTTGCAGAGTGTTACAAATACACGTTTTTCAACGAAACTATTAAGCGTGCGTCCAACGTGCTGATCTACTAAAAGAACACACACTTCAGACGAGGGCTGTTAAGTACTTTCAAAATATCACGTACGTTAGAAACATCAAATCAGAGTACTCCAAAACCGCTAAAAACAGCCTTTCCAAGGCGCTGTAGCTCAAAATGCACGCATCAGATACATACAAAACTACTATAGGGGCCTGCACTCAACCTTCCTGAAGACTTCCCACTTATAAAATAATCGGTAACCGCTGAAAGTCCCATAGGTACACGCAGCACGGCGAGAACACTGTACGCCAGTTCAGAGCCTTGCGCTTAGTGGTGATGGCGTACTTGATGCGCGTGGCAGTGTCGCCCTTATCGCTCCCGCGCTTCTCGGCCTAAACGTGGGAAAAAGTTCCAGGTAGACGGGGGCCTTAAGAAAGGCCGGGTGGTGAGCGGCAACCTGCTCCGGTTGTGTCCTGGAGAGTCACCAGGGGTGTGGACGGAACCCTGACCAGACCACATGCTTGGTATCCGAGTACGAGGGCCTCGGTGCTTGTAGAAGGGCGCGCCCTTGCAGTGCTTGTGCATCATGCTGGGGCTCTGGACCTGGTCGACTCAGGTGCCAGGCTGGGACACCTGCGATGAGAGGGCGCGATACCTCCGCCCCACCCGATTGGTTAGTCCTAACGGTGGTATGGCTGAGAAGCCGTAATTGTATGTACACCTAGCATGTTGCCAACACCGAGCTAAATACTTGTAAATTTGTACATGATCCCAACGGGATGCCGCTCTAGACAACGATATTGCCGTCACCATAATATACGTCTTCAATTATGTCAGCTAGGCTGTACCGAGGTTTCTTCTTCTCAATCTGGGAAGCTATATTATATAAGATTGACAAATTAACAGCCGTGAAGATTTGGTATTTCATGCGCACCGGATATTGACCGTTTTGTATGTAAACAAGTGAAATAATTGCAAATTGTCACAGAAATATAGTTTTTTAATCGTTTGATTTATGTCGGGTTTTAAACTACGCAAACAATAATCTTTATTATTCGCACTCTATTGAACATGTATTTAAAATGTCAACATGTTGTTTCACGTTCTGTCGTAATATTGGATTATGCAAATCGTGTCATTAACAGTTTATTTCGTTAAATTAAATTACGCACTTAAGAAATTATTTTTAATGATAGCTGTATTTCTGTATTTATTTCGCCCTGGAATTAATGTTTTTTTATAATAAAACAAGCACAAAATATAATTGCAATAAAATTGTATTTTTACATTTTTCGTTTGTTAATATTGCCACGGGCCGGGCGCAACTCCTACACTTATTTTTATCTGCAACCCGTGTCACAACATACTCGTAGCTCTAGGCCACAAAACAAATAACTAAGGGGATATAAATAACGACAGCTAATTGCTCTCTAGATTAACTACACGCCACTTGTGTTCCGGAATTTGAATTATGTAGCCACCTCTCCCTACACTGCGGTTAAATGCCTACCGCAAAGTTGAAAACGAGATTAAGACTACGATATCATTATTGGAGTGCGCAAATAATAATGGCAAAATAAATTTAATTCTTGATATTTCGGCAAAGGCCATAAATGCCGACTTTAGGAAGGCAAGAGGGCTCATGCCACCAAGAAACTACTTTTTGAAAACATTTGCCCCTCAAAAAAATAATAAAAAACCTATTATAATGTTTTTGTTGTTATTTTAGTTACTTTAACTGCTCTCGCTGGCACTTAGCTACATGAAATTTATTTATTTATGTGCCACATCACATGCTTACTGTACGTGTTTTCCTTTGAAATGCAAACTCNACAAAATAAATTTAATTCTTGATATTTCGGCAAAGGCCATAAATGCCAACTTTAGGAAGGCAAGAGGGCTCATGCCACCAAGAAACTACTTTTTGAAAACATTTGCCACTCAAAAAAATAATAAAAAACCTATTATAATGTTTTTGTTGTTATTTTAGTTACTTTAACTGCTCTCGCTGGCAATTAGCTACATGAAATTTATTTATTTATGTGCCACATCACATGCTTACTGTACGTGTTTTCCTTTGAAATGCAAACTCATTTTTAAAGCTGAATATACATGCAGGTATAGTGATTTAACTACAAGAACTGCAGCTTGATATCATGATATGTAATACACGCATATTCCTATATGTAAAAAGAATTTTGACTGTCCGTTAAAGTTAGCACTCGGGTACCATTACTTTATGATTATTTTTTGTTTGATTTTTTTTTTTGCGTAGAACAGACACATATTTGACAAATTACAATTTCCACACATAGGTATACCAGTACAGGCTCATTCAAACTCACACCCACGCCTTGTCAGACTCGAATCCAGAGCCACTCGCGCCGTTGTGGAGTGTGCGTCCAAATATACACTACGGAAGTTAGCCCTCTCCGACAGCAGAAAGGCGTATCGACACATTAATCCCACTACCGTTACACACCAAACATTCTCGTGTTTTAGTAGTGTTTGGTTTTTTTTTTTTTTATGTTGCTAACTATTGTAGGTGTTTCGTGCTCATTATCGATGTCCAGAAGAATAGTTTAAGCAAAGTTGAAACAGAACTACCGCAGGAACGTAAATTTTTTGGGTGCATTGAACACAAATTCTTCGTGCGGCCTCAGGATTGATTACTTCTGACATTCCAAGCAGTAGGGAATACTGGTAGGTGCCCTATTTTGTATGCACGGGAGCTCAGTTCCTTTCCAGGCAATGCACAAATCCGTAAATATTTCTGTGATGGTCCGAGACTTAATAAATTACTATCACATGAACAGCGACCTGGCAGGAAAAATTTTCAATTGACCTTGACATCAGCCTCGTGGAAATAAAACCATCTCACAGAACGCACGCCTCGGTATTTACTCTTAAACAAATAGACAGTTGTCGGACGCAGTGCTTTTCATTCCGGAACGGCTTTCTTTTATTGCTCCCGTCTTTATGATGCGACTTTTAATATTTTTTTCCCCGAGTCTAAAGAGTTTCCTAAAACCCCAAGACGTAACGTCCTCTGCGATATTATTAATGGCAAATTATTTCGTGGGAGTTTTTTTCTCGGGCGATACGAAGATCGTAAACACCTGGAATGCACCTTCTTTACTGCGATACTACAACTACTCGTCTTTCTGCTTGTTATTCAGTGTCCGAGCGGCCTTAAATGTATGTCAGAGAAATGTTGTTTCCTCGCCGAAAGGGAAATGCCTTTGAAATGCCGCCGGGTGGGAGGGGGGAGGATATACGCGCTTGTACTCTAAAGGGCACAGCCTGCGACTTTCCTACCGTGCTCGGCTTGGCGCATTACTGGAATAATGTATAATGATCTACCAATTTTAATTAAATTCTAATATGGCAGATTAGTGAAATAGATTTAATACCTATAAATAAAGAAACTTTTTTATTAGAAATAACTACTTGACCTAATATTTATTTACAATATATAGCATTACCATTAATAGAACAATTAATATTATTTCATGATCATATTATATTAATATTGATAATAATTGTTACTACAGTAAGATATATTATAATTATACTTTTTTTAAATAAATATACAGATCGAAATTTATTAGAAGGACAAATAATTGAATTACATTGAACCATAACACCTGCAATAACTTTTTTTTTTTATTGCAACACCATATTTACGTTTACTATATTTAATAGATGAAATTAATAGTTTATTTTATGCGATGCGGTTAGTTAAAATTAGTTTTAAAAATGCCAGATCTCTCTTCACCCTCTGTCTAAGATTAATTTCTATGGGTTCTCGTGTGATGATGCCAGACTGAAGAGTGACGGGGGAAATAGCTAGCTTCATAGCGTTCTACAACGGAATGGGATGATTTTTTACGGCTGGCCTATCTTGACGGAGAGTTGATTTTGAAGGTTCGGGCAAAAACGACGTAAATACCTTCTTGCTTCGTAAACACGTATTTCATGTACGACCAAACAGACTCGTAAAAATTATGATTGTACTTTCGCCTGGATTTCGGAAAAGAAACGAAGTGGTCCCTTTTATTTAGATTATGTAGTTACTTCAATTGGATATTTTAGTAAGATTTTTAAGTTTTCTAATGAGTTGTAAGGTTATTCTGAATTATTGTTTTATATTTTATAACTTGACGTGCGTTTGAAATTCCAAAGCACTTAAATGATAAATTGTTTAACTAGTCAGGTACGTGTGTACTAGTTAGTACGGTGGTTTTGGACGTTATTAGTATTCTTCCTTCTGATTATTCAAAAACATACGCTGCAAATTTGGTGGCATGAGAATAACATCTGACCTTTTAATTTGCAAATACTATACATATTACCCCTCAGCTGATACTATTAAATAAATTTATAATAAGACAATAACCTTAAATTTATCATTATCTGGTAACAGTGTATAATAAATTTAAAAAAAAATTTATATTAAAATTAAATATTATTATTTCATTTGAAATTGATTTTGTATAATTCCAAAGTAAAATATTGCGCAAATTTTCAATCCAGTGGTGAGTTTTGACTCACTGTCTATCGCTTAAGATACGTGAATTTGGGGGAAATTAAGAATTCTGTAAAAACATTTCACATGTCCATTCCCGCCTCATATTTATGCAACATCTTTAATGCCCTTCACGCTTTCACAGTAAAAGACATGACGACTAGCATGCGTTTATAGGATAATAAATACTTCATTACTCTTTTTATTACGTGTGATTCTAAACTGACCCAGGGGATGATCGAATATGACAACCTGACATTTGCATCAACGCAGCGCAGAGAAATGACAACTATTCTCCGACTGCACAAGTAAACTCAGCTGTATTTACATACATAAAACGCAAACGGTTACAAGTATTTCCTACCCAGCAACTACGTTTCGCCCTTAGCCTTTGTCGGGAGTCCATAAGATAATTTCGTAATGCGGTATTCCGGTCATCATCGGTAGCCCTTGGAAGCAGTCGGGTTGAGTTGAGTTGAGAGATTTGGGCGGCACTTAAAAACTATGTCTTGAGAGCCGATGAGGGAGAAATGAGGTGAGAATGGGGCAGTGCCGAAATGCAAGGACAGGGGAAACGGGATATCCCCGAGAAAATCCACCGACCATCGGCATCGTCCGGTACGATTCCCACTTGCGAAAATCCAGGAGTGGCCCGGCCGCTGATTGAACCTGGTTCGCCTTGGTGTGAGGCGAGCAGTCTAACTACTCAGCCACCGTGGCCCCCGTAGTCACAGTTGTATGAGGGTTTTGGGAAGACGCATTTTTTTACTATATTAAATAAAATGTTTATTTAATAAATTTAATACATTTCTAGTGTGTTCACGTGCGATGTAAATTTCTCACGTAACAACAATATTTCTGTTCTTCGTTACGAGATCGTTCTGAAGTGTGCAAACTGGCGGACATGCGGGCGTGGGGTGAAGGTTTTCCGTTGTTACACTAAAGTCTCCTCCCATTTCTTGTTCACGTCGCCATCCTGCCACGCCTCATTCATCTCTTGTGCCATTCAAGCTCGCCAGGGTGTCACCGATTGTCTGTCACAGCGGGGAGTTATTTATCATCGCAGCCGTGCTCTGGGACGTGTTCATTATTGCGCTGCGGTATTTTACGGCTTTTTGTTAAACTGAATAGAGCGAGTGGCCGTAATAAATTGGTGCAGTGACTTTACAAGTTTCTGCCAGAGACGCTTGCCGTGTCACTAGTTCAGTATCACTAGTGACACGTTTTCACGTGCGACCTATAAAAGAGAGTTTACCAATGTTAGAGCGAAGAGTAAACATGAGGTATAGTGATCACGCCAGCTGCGCAAAACTTCTCTCTGTGTCACAACATCGGATTGATTTTCTTTTGCCAATACGACTATCACGAACGACGTGGGTACGATTTGAAGTCAGAACACGGTTTTTGTAAACAAGAGCTTTGAGATGTAGGTATACGTTACGTGGACAATTGTTAACGCAGTTTTGCTAAATTCAACTTGGTAAAAGCATTTTATTCATGAAAAAATTTGTTTACCTTTCGGAAATTAAGATATAAGCAAGCAAATACAACTCTGTTGACCATGTGACTTTGGTGGTTGTATTGGTGTTGAGTAGATCAATGTGGGGTAAATGCGCAGAAGAAAAAAATTGGTCTTTCTCATCCTTGGTCTTTGTGTTAAGAGTAAAGACCTAAAACAAAAAAAAAATGATGATTATTCCTAGACTACTCAGTACAAGAATGTCCAACACATGTACGCGGAAAGAAAATGTATAGATGAATGCGTGAAACGTAAGATGAAAATATAAGAATTTTTTGAACAGGCGTACTTGCTCATATGTTCTATGTGGTTTTTCGATTGGGGGGAGGGAGTTACTTAGTTTGGTGTTAGAGCCTGAGATAGCACAACGCGGTTTTTCCGCGGAAAAGGTTGTGCTTGCAAAGTCTTTCTTAAAATACTGTAAAAATAAATAAACACATATCTAAGGACTGTCATACATTGATGTTGTTAACTAGGCCGCAAATCATGATATACATATTCTGTGGGTGCAAGCGTCAGTTTAATTTAGAAATGTTAAAAAACCAGGTCGCCGGGTTTTCTCATTTAGACACTCCGAGAAACTGTCCCGGAACTGTGGAAATACGAGAGGGCGGAAACAGTTATACCTGCTTTGAGATCTTATGTGCAGAATGTGAGCAGTGCAATATGAAATTTCTTCTTGTCAGAGCAAACAGAGACGCGACAAACACGAGAGCTAGAGATTCACTGGTTGTCCTTAAACATGGCCGCCGATGGCGGGATGCGTATAGTGTCCCTAAGTCGAGAATAGGACAGGGTCTGTCGTCTTGGTACCTGCTTTACACGACGAGAGGCACACTTATGCCAAGCGATTCAACCACGCTGCAATGTATTTCAAATATGCGTCCTCCTCCCAACTCGTCTCGCGTTTTTTAACAGACTGGTGTGCGAAAAGAAAACAGTTCTTCCGTTGGCGGATGAGCACCTTCAAAACGTCACGCATATATAAACACCATTTCGTAGCTCTTGAACGTAGTCCAGACCGTAGTTTTCAGACTGTCGTGTTTAAAAACATACCATTCACGTATATCTGGGGCCGCGGTGGCTTAGCAGTTAGACTGCTCGCCTGCCACCAAGGCGAAACTGGTTCAATCCCTGGCCGGGTCACTACCGGATTTTCGCATGTGGGAATCGCTGGTTGACGGGTTTTTTTTCGTAAAAAGACCAATAAAATTGCTTGTTTCGTGCAAAACTCTCGGGAAAATATGGCATGCTCTCTTTCCTGCTTTCGTGCGAGATCTTGCTTTCACGAAATTTTCTTGCACGAGATATAGTATTAGAGTGCCATCTTGCACGGATTTTGCATGCGTCTTGCGTCGTTTAAAAGTTGCTTTATGCTTTGTATAGCTCTTTTAGTTTATACACTGTATCACTGGTTCGCGGTCCATTAAATGAGAGTTAATAAGAGGTCAAACTGCGTGTGGTACTAAGGCTGTTTCTAAATTGTCAGTACATACTTGTTAAGTATATACATATTCGTACTTGTAGGTGTATGTACTTACCCTGTTTTTTTTTGTACTTAACTCGTTGCACAACCTGGCGTAAATAAAATGAACTACTAGAAAGAATACACGTGTTTTGTTATAATGAGCTAAGAACTGTATGGTTTTTGCTGTAAATAATAATTTTGTGTTCGATATTGGTTGACTTTGGTTGCTTTTACGTCTATGTTGTTGTTGTTCGGTGTTGTTGCAAAAAAATAACAATAATGCATTTGTCATGTGTAACAGGTAGGTTATTATAAACGCAGTAATAATGTTGCACATTGGTTGCTTCGTAGAGCAATAATACGGCTGGTAAATATAACCACAAAAAATTCCCATGATAGGTTATGTACGTGACGTTTGAAAACAAACATGGCGACCACCGCAAGTACGCAAATTCACACAGTAAGTAAGCAACTTTGTGTTATTGGCAGGTACTGCCACTGTGTGTACTATACGAGGAATTGGGATTGTGCTAGTATATACTTAGTGACGTCACAAGCGGGGCGATGTATGGTCACGTATATACTTAAATAAAGGGAATTGGGATACAGCCGTTGTCATCCTTCGGAATGGACGTTGCGTAATAAGAACTCAACTAGTTAGAACACGCCAGTAAAGAACTGTTGCCAGTCATAGATTACGATGACTTCAGCTTGCAATTAAACAGGCAACCAGCAATAACTTAATCTCGATCGAGTCCTTTGTATTTATATGCTACCTATCACGTTTTTCTTGCGTAATCTGAAATGTAGGTTATCGCAGTGAAAATAACTTGGCAGATTCTATCGTTCACGCGATAGTGTATCTGACGAGTTGAGTGATCTCTCCGGACAATTAGCATTGGTACCTTTATTGAATAATGGAATATAATTTGCATGTATGAAATATTGCTTATTTAAAGTATTCAGATAGAGCTATAAATTCTGGTTCCCGTACAACATATTTCATAGCTTACCTAGATAACCTACACTGTTTTAAATGTTCGCAAATGTACATAAACTTTTTCGGAAATTTACAGTTATTATACATTAAAGAATTCCATTATCAAAATAAAGGGAACTAGGCTGTGCATACATTAACTACGTAAACTCTCCGTATTTTCCGATAGCTTCGAGTCTCTAGAACTTTAATACTGCCGAGGTTACGCGAATTTTTCATCGTCACTCTAACCACATTATCCCACGTTCAACTGTACCTTAAAACCACGAACAACAGCTAAACCTACCTTTAGTAAACAGCTACGTTTAAAAAAAACACAAACATTATGAGAAAGCGATATGGTTCGTGCGTCATTAACATATAACTTACAATTAAATTGTCGAGAACACACACACACACACACACGTTCGTAACATACACGATTAAAATATTTGGAAGACACTCACCTATATACACACACGTGTAGACGTAGTATGTAAATGGTTTGAGTGACAGAAGGAAGTAATTTAGCTTCGTAATGTCTTTTTACGTTTATATTATTTATACATGCTCTAATACCCGCGTGACAGAAGGAAAATTAGTTTTATATAAACTCAGTTCGTAAACCGCCCATACATTGCAATTGCCTTAAGATTTTTTATTTGTTATATAAGCACTTTTGAAATCAGTTCAGAATGTCATAACCGGTAGACATCTGGTCACGCTAGTTCACTCATGCTTACTAGTGCATATAGCCTGTCACGAACCGGTGTGTAGCTGAGCGACAACGGAAAGGCACCGTCTCACTAACATCCGGTTTTAGTCTTCGCTATCAGCAGTGAGGACGCACCACCCGATGTTTGTGAGAGAGCTGATAGCTTGACCATCGCAGCGCGCTAATCTCTCCTCCTTTCGCGATGACCCCCCCCCCCTCCTTTTTTAAACCATCTGAGACGTGCCAAAACGTCTGTCGGACCCTATACCGTAGCTGATCTTTCCTATCAATACTTCACGGGTACTTCTGACTGAGATGCTTCTACTAAATTTGGTGGCCGAATAGGAAAAGTAGTTCCACCTTTTGACGTCGCACGAAAACCGTAACATTACAATTTCCGAGCACTGAAATTATTTTATTATTTCCTTTGTTCTTTCTCTAGTCGTAGGACTAAAAACATTTTATGTAAATAATATATTTGCGTCGCTAAGTTTCTTATGCTTTCACTTAATAGATTCATGAATAAGTAATCGGGTTCTCAGAAGTTTATGTCGTGCGTACTGCGGCAGAAAACAAAACAGAAAATATGTCGTTATCGGGGATTTCAAACGTTACAAGTTAGCCGTTGAAAAGCCCGTACACAAAATACGATGTTGTCCTCGGTTCGATTCTTGATGAATTCGCTCACTGAAGCTACGTAAGAAATTGCGCCAAACGCTATGTGGTATGGTTTACGCCTTATATGCGTTGGCACACGTCATACTTCGTGCTTGAATCCAGTATAATGTACTAGTTCATGTAACGGTTTATGGAGGAAGTACGAGAATGTTCCGCATATAAGCTATAGCACGCTCAAAGCAGATTGGACAATTTTAAAGGGTCATTCATATATTTACATTTTTTATTTTTGCCCTTTCTGCCAAATATTAACATAATGGTTATAGTGAGTTGTACCTGCAGATCAATAACTAGGGATAGTGAGATTATTTCCGACATAAAATGCGTTCTCTGTAAATCCATTCTTACAACAATATTAATAAATCAAATACAAAGCAGTTTCGCTATTCAAAATCTAATCAGTTTTTTTGTTCAATGTTAAAAAAAAGATAACGGGGGCATCCGTAAATAAAAAATTCAGTGTCTTTACACTACATTAATATGTACCCTGGTACCCTTCAGTAAGAGTGATTCAATATTCTAGACATGTTACATGCGTTGGATGGATGTATATTTGCTTTATTGTAAAGAGAGTCAATCATAATGTTTCGTACAGTAAGAACTTCTTGTCTAATTCTTTATCAGCATTACTTGAATATATTTTAAAAGTTAATGTCATAAGTTATGAATAATCTGTAAATATTCGATACGACACTTTTAATTCGGAATACCATTTGCTTAGTCCAATGTTAACCATTAATATTCCTCGGGAAAATAAAAATATTATAATAAATTTTTATTAACCATTTATATTTCTCGGGAAAATAAAAATATTTTAATAAAATATTTTTTTAAATCTGTACATACATTAAACCCAAAATAGGGTGTAAACCGTTTGCAATCAGAATAAGAAAGTTGAAGAGAAATGCCTGCATTTTTCCGTACAGGAAAATGATAAAACACAAACGATATGAAACAACCCACAGTATAATCAGGATAAATCCTGAAAGCATTGAGAACCGTGTGTCAGTGAGGGGGGTGGGGGAGAGAGAATCATGTCTTTCATTTTAACGGGTTGTGAGTGTGCGGCAAAAAAAAAGACGAAATAACGTGTACAACAAGATAATTTTTATAGAACATTTTCTTTCTCCAAGGCTTGTCTCAAACAGACGATATCTGAAGTTCCGAGTTTCATGCTGGTGGTCCCTTGCGACATAACGAAAGTCATTTACCTGCAGTTTTTATATCCTCGCTGGCCTTCCAAGCCATGTAATTTAGTTTATATTCGTTTTATACCGTCCGTCCTTTTCTATCCGCCTCCGGCTCTTTCTTAGGGCGTTGCCACAAATTGGCCCGTTCTGGTTTTTTTTTTTTTACCTATTGATTTACTGCATCAAATATCGGCGTCTCTTAATCGCAATAAAACCACGGCGAGAGCGAGTTATCGTGCGTAACGGCCCCTCGACTATGTTGAAATTCACTCACTCGCCACGTCATTCATTTGACTGGCCACCGGGGAAACCGAAGGTCAGCACGCACTCTGCGGCCGGGAAGAGATTGTGAACGAACCGGACGAACGACAACTGACGAGAATCATTAAACGTGACAGACGTGCAACCATTTCTCAAATTGGCGCAGATTTTAACGCTGGGGCATCAACAAGTGCCAGCGTGCGAAATATTCGACGGACCATCTATTGCAGAGTTGACTGATAATATATATGCAGTTGTACATATCTACATGTTCAGTTCATGTCCCTTGTTGTGTCCTTCTGTGTAGAAACCAAGTATTTGGAATGTGCAAAGTCCCTTGTAATTATGCAAACTATTATTACAGTGGGTGCACACGCATTCGGTGCCTTAGTCATGTTTTGTTTGCAGGAGGTGGAAGGATAGCCTGGAAGTAGAACTTTAGCAGGGCTTCAGAAATGTTGGAAGTAACTTCATGCACCGATGTCGCGGCTTGTGCTCGCAAATGATTCAAACCGGGAAGCACGTACCTATAGATTTAGAGAGGGTTGNGCGGGGAATGTGTAACTGCGTCGAGGATATCTTCCTCGCAAACGCTAAGATGTTTAAAGGAACCAGAAGAAAGGAGCATGCTGGGGAAATGTGAGAGTTTTAACTTTGTCACATCATTAAATACTGCGATTTTGCTTCGCTACCCCACGCTGCATACGAGTTCCTGTTTTTTTACCGCAGTGGCATGTAGTGTGTTGTTTTAGTGCGCCCGTGAACTGTGTTATAAGCAGAGTATACGATATTACAGCAAAAAAAAAAAGCGATTACTTAATACTATTTTAGCTCGTCGCGATTTATCATTGAAGCTCTTTGAAATTCGATCTCCTGAAAAAGAATATATATATAACAGTCCAATCAGGTAACAGTATGTATTTTAATGTTTAAAGTGTTCGGCAGTGATTTATCAAAATTAGTATTATGTTAAGACGTTACGTTTTAAGTGTAATATTTAAACAGATAGCAAAAAGTGTATATTTTGTTTTATTCCAATAATAGTACGATTATGCGTGCGGTACTAACATATATACTATCTAGCAATCCACGGGATGTCTTGGACGTATGGAAACTCTATTATTAGGAACGTGTTAGCGTCGAAATTTACGTTCGTAGTGAAAATATACGCGATCGCCCAAAAGGAATAATATAACTAAAAAAATTACAAATAAACATAACTGTCTACAACCGTTTTCTGAGAAGAAAAAAAGTCATATTTAAAACTTAAACCCGCTATTTATTACGCTAATATGCGTCTTCTCCAATCTGAACGGTCCAAACGTAACATCCAGAAGAAATCGATTTTCTCGTCCTTACCGTTTGTCTGAGGCATTTGTGTGTTCAAATTGTCCTTTCCTCTGGGTGATTAAGGCTTATCTTCAGTGTGGATAACAAAACTAGGGGTTTAGCCCATAACGTTTATTTGTCAAGAAAGTAAATATATTTTAAGTATATCACGCAGAACGTGAACAAAAAATTTCAAACTCTAACACGTTTTATATGTACAGTGGTGATTTTCTACGACTTTAAATTGAAGGTTGATAAATAGGCCTTAACTTCTCGTCAACATAACGAGGTTCTTGCAGTCTGAACGAGTTGCTCAAAGAAGCTGGAACGGCAAAGGAATCGGCCTTGCCTGTTATAAGGGATCATCATCCCCAGCGTTTGCTTGGAGTGATTTTGGGAAACCATGGAAAACCGAAATCAGGATGGCAGGATGGCCAGACCCATTCGTGAATTTAACTCCGATCCTCCTGAATGCAAGTTCGAGTGAGTCGGAATGAAAGGGCGGGGGGAAAGGGGAGATCCCCGAGGAAACCCGCCTACCAGCGGCATCGTCCGACACGATTCCCACTTCCGAAAATTCGGAGGCGATCCCCGCCGGGGAATGTAACCCGGTTCGCCTTGATGGGAGGCGAGTAGTCTAACCACTTCACCACCGCGGCCCCTCTAAGTTCGAGTCAAGTGGTTTATCGCTGCGCTGTCTCGCTCGGTCATGTGACTTGAATAAACTATGAGTGTTCTGACGGTGTACACAATGTACGAAATAACATGTATAGTCTATGCGTTGACTCTTCACACTTTTCGAGTCAAACATTTGAGAAATCACCCCATGTATGCAATTTCTGGTTATTCCATGTAATACAAGCATAATATACGCTTGTAAACATGAAAGTACCTTATTTCTGGTTTAACTTAACTTTTACCTATATTTTATCTTATAATAGTAATATTTCATTTTGAATTAATATGAATCAAAACTGAGAGGAAATATTTATGTTGTTCATGCCTATTAAGAAATAGTTGTTATGTGAAATATTATTTAACTAAGTGACCACGAATGCGTTGCGTTGACTTTTGGTGAAATTTTCTAGTTTGTTTACATAAGGCGGAGGAATTGCCCGAAAGTAGTAATTAAGCAGGGATTCAGAAAAGTTGGAAGTAACCGTGAATTGATTACATGCTCTTTTTCGAAGCAATACCTCCTACAGAGGAGGATAACTTGTGGAAGAAACAGTTGCCTGAGCTAAGTTAAAGCAAAACAACATGTACACTCCTCGCTGCGTACATTTTAATGTAAGCATGGCTGCATTACAAACAGTTATGTCTGGAAGGTTATTTCCTGTATTAATGTCCTATAATAACAGTAATATTGAAACTAGACGTTTATAAATACATTTTTCTTACATTTTAAATAAAGTGAGGTAATAGTAAACACTTCTTATATTTCTAATAACTTAATTTCTTCACAAAAACTAAAAAATCGATAAAGTAATCAGGTAAAGTGCTTTTGCTTTACCTTTCCCCGACTCGCCATGGGGGCAGCAGTGGTTAAGTGGTTAGAATACTCGCCTCCCCCCAAGGCGAACCGGGTTCGATTCCCTGCGGAGATGTCACCGGATTTTCGCATGTGGGAATCGTGCCGGACGATGCCGTTGGTCGGCGTGTTTTCTCGGGGATCTCCCGTTTCCCCCGCCCTTGCATTCCGGTGCTGCTCCATACTCGCCACGCTTCACCCTCGTCGCTATCAAGCCCTCGACGTTAAGAGCCGCACGCCAAATCTCTTCCCTCTCTCACCCTACTCCCCACGTTTACACTAGCATTTCCTGGCAAACGTGATTTTAGGTGAAGATAAAAAGTATTAAATTACGTAGTGAGTAAAACGTTCTATCGTCTTTTCTCAGTGAAGTAGTGTAGTATGTATGCATTTACATCATCTAAATTGTCTTGCAGGACATGCATTTTGTGGTGGCAGAACAAATGCTCACGTGTCTACGGACAACGTTGGACAACTGCGCACTACTAGACGTAAGTGTACACTTAGAGGACACTTAAAGACTTCAGCTGCCGGAGTGGCAACCAGCACAGAATTGAGGCTCGGTTATAATGAGCGCCTATTCGTTCCAAAGGGGACCCTCTCTTTGCTTTTATGTTTGGTTACCACACCTCCACTCACTTCCACTGTGGAGGGCACTCTTTCGATCCGCTGTCTGAGCGGATAGGTTGTTCTCCTGGCAGGGATTCTCACGTTAGAGTATAGATGGCTTTTCTCGGAATGCTTCAATTCTCTCACATGTTTTCATTCCCCGCTGCCCAACCTTACCCCGACTCACTGTGAAAGGCCCGACGCCTGCTGCCACTGCAGGTTATAATGTTCAATTTTGCCTGTTTATCTGCTTACTGAAATGTTTTATTTTAGACGTTATGTCAGGAAATTGCTGCGCTTCGTAAGTCAACTTTGTGTCTCTACTGTACTTCACCTTCATTTATCCGTTTCGTACCCTGAAAATTGCTAAGATATCTATGGTTCTCTCTGTATAAACACCAGTCCGAAAGGCCTATCTGCGAAGTACATCTGAGATCCGTGGTTAATGTGCATGCGATCACGGAACGCTGTTTTAAAAGGAAGGTTTCAGTTATGTTTACGTTAAACAGACGAAAACTTTGCGCCTACTATTTTGGGTTAGTTTATACCAATTGAAACTGTAAAAATACTTTTTTCTCCTCGTTTCCTAGAATAGTTAAAACAGAAATAATACCTTATTAACCTGCTACCCTTAGCCAATTCAGATTTCCTGTATGGTTAGGATATTACGTAAAGAACAATGCAAAATATATTGTTTTATAGCATTCACGAACGTAATACATATTCAGTTGGTTTTTAAGTATAACTCAAGTTTAGAATTTTTTTTCAGAATTTCAAAGAAAAATAAGATATTTTATATTAATTATCTCAAATACCTGCACCGATATGGAAATAGTTTCGCCATAGTACTAATAATACAGAACTAAGTAGAATTATGTCAATGTGCATCATGAATCTGCGTTCTCACGTATAATCTAGATCCTGACTTTCCTTGAGACTAGATTTGTTAACGCCAGTTAAGTAGAATGTTATACTTTCTGGACCAGGAACTACGTTGAAACACAGCGAAAAAAAAAAATACATACCATACTACTTTACTGAGAACGGACACATGAATTTTCTACTCATTACGTATATTCATACTTTATTTGGAGTTCTCAATATTCAACAAAAATCACGTTTGCCAAGAAAACATGTAAACATGAGGAGTAGAAGAGGGGAAAGCAAAAACACTTGACCCGTTAACAATATAGAATTTTCCAGCTGTGTGAATAAATAAAATTGTTAGAAATTAAAAAATGTATATCTATTAGGTCACTTTTATTCTAAATTTAATAAAATTGTAACTAGTGATATTTAGTTTACATCTTACAATTGCGGTAAGACAATAAGACAATAAATAACCTTTCATAATTCGTTGCAAACATAACTGTTAATAGTGCAGTCATACTTACCGTAAAATGCACGCAGCTACGGGCTGTGATTTTTTAACCTGTATTCCAAAGCGTCGACTTAACTGCAAACAACCTATACATATACTGTATATTTTTATATGTTCCATATATTTCCACTAATGTTTGCCAAAAGCCAATAGTATTTAAGAGGCGTTTCATACATGAATTCTTGTTTTGGCTTTTCGTTCCGGTTTATACAAATGCATTTGTTAAATAAAATATATATGACAAAAATCTGGCATTTTCAAGATCGTTTTCAAGTACTTAAATTCCTGTACTAGATATTTAGAGTAACACACATCTGCATAACACATATTTTTGTTATAAGTACGCCGTGAAATCGTAGGGAAACGGTCTCATAGAGTCAAAATGACGACGAAAATAATGCCTGATATTTCAGTGCCTTGCATATATAGGCGAGCAGGCAGAGGCTGCGCTTGCCTGGGACGCCATTATCGTATCTGTTGTTATGAAGTGACCGGGCCTTAGCTGAACGGTCTGCCTGATCACACCTTCAAACATTGAACCAGGGCACGAGCGTGATTGCAATAACACCTTGCGAAAGACAGTTGTAGAAACCCCCTTCACCAGTCAGTAAACGGGTCCGAAAATATCAAACAACGCGCCCGATATAGGCCAGCGTAACACTGGTAGCGACGTCTTTTGTCGTCCGGCCACTAGAACGAGAAGACCACTGAAGATGGGTGTGTCCGGCCGTCGATAACCGCCTCCTAGAACTAACCTCCGGCAACATGAACCAGGTGGGGGACTTTCCAATTAGATTGTAATAGTAATGGCGTGAGGTAATAGTACTTAATACTACTAATTAGCTTCTTGATGTTCCATTTAAGCTCCCCCCATCAATAGTCACGTAAATAGTTATTGTATAATCCTTATGTTCAATAAACTCCATCTTATACAGCTGTGCTCTCATGACTCATTATTTAGCTACGCCCATAACCCCTTTTAGGTATGAATTAGCTTAAAAAGCAAATTCATAACACTGTGCTTATAGGCCTTGCACACGCAAAATAGTTTTAGCTGGATGACGCCTTTGAGTAGTTTGTCTGCGTTCCAATGTGGCTGCCTTACAGTATCCATGTTTATTACGAACGATTTATATGCTACCATATGTTAGTGAGATCCGAAACCGGAAATATATAGTAACTGAGGAGTGACTTATCTACCGCGGCTATGGAAGAAGCCTACGTGCGAGATATTTATTTGTTGTGCACTTTTTTAAACCAGGTAATTATGATAAGTATTTAATTAAGTATATCAGCTGATGAAGAATAACATAAAGATAACATTGTTATTGTGAAGTGGGCTGCCGTAAACAGGAACATATACTATGAAAAACGCGGAACTAGTCGAAACATAAAAACGGATGAATAATCCAAAATTAACTATTTAATAATTAATTCGCTCATTACAATTAAAAAAATGGTATATTGTGGACATCAGCAACGTTGATGTTCGGCAACACGAAGCCACAATAAAATATTTTCTTTCCTTGCGAAGAGGCTGTTGGTAGCATTTGTGAAATGATTGATATCTGTAGTTCACCTGAAAGCACTGTTTTATGTTGTAAAAGTATGATTTACTGCAGATCTAAAGGTGTTCAGATAAGTTTGAATAAAAACATTAACTGATAAAATACAGCTATTTACTATAAAAAAAAGGCCAAACAGCTGTGGAACAAATTTCCTGCTCCAGCCCAGTTCGGTCGTAATCAATTCTGTATCTGTAAAGCTGTTTTATAAGGCGTAAAATTGTATTTCTGTTTAATTTTTTGGGCCCAAGGTATTGTGCTAAAATAATCTATCACTCTAGTAAAATATTTGTTCACTAAGTTGGACAAACCTGTTGTCTAGGATTGCCTTTTTTTTTTTTAATGCTGGTTTTCAAAGATCCGGAGACTTATCAAGTCAAGCATTAATACCACGAGATTTTAGGCCCTAAGGCAGGTTTTTGAAATTAAACGCAGATACTGAGCTCGAATTGAAGTACATTCTAGTGTGTCTCGCCTATTATTTTCTTTTTCAAAATTATTGTTAAGGGTTTAATGGCAACTGGACCGCCTATAAATGGGAATGTTTAAAAACATAAGAATTTCTAGAGTTTTACGGAAACGAAAATATTGCTTTCAACGTGTCAGCGATAGCAAGGTGGTGTTCGTAAAAGGTGTTTATTATTTTCTTAAGCATACTCGGACTGAAGGAGCTTTCACAATTGCACTTGGGTGCTGGCGCCGACAGAAAAGTGTTCATGGAAATGCAAGTAAGTGGGAAGCCTAAGTGCTCGAGTGTCGAAACTACGTAACCTTTATGGAAGGCCAAAAAAAAAAAGAAGAAATCTGGTAAACAGAGAGCCTATGTACCTGCATATGGCCGCAGCTAGTCTTTTTACGTCTGCATTCAGGTGAGAGTAAAGACATGGTAGCTGTTGTAACATTTTGTTGCTCGAACAGACAATTACTGTATCGTTCTCGACGCCCGCGAAATGAAAGGCGACCGCCTTTTCTTTCTAAAAATTAAAAGTTCATTGGTTATTGCACGTATTTCATAATGCATACTCAACCAGGATACAACCGCAATTTAATGTCTGAAATACGATATTTTCATTTTTATGTAAACAGTGGAAAATTTTTTAAAACCCCGATGCACCTTAAATTTTTTAGCAAATATTAATTTTTTTAACGAAAAATGTATGTAAATTTTTTAAATCTTCAAAGATTTTTGCGTTTGTTTTTATTTTATAATAATGACATAATAATGCCATAATATGATGGGCGCAATGACAATAGAGTTAATTTGCCAGTCGCTACACACGACTCCGTGCTATAATTTTCAGGGGTCTTAATTACATTCGTCTCAGAGGTATTTTAAATTCACAGCCATCGAAGTATTTTTCAATAAACTATTTTAAAAAACTTACTGGAACCGCACACATTTAAATTCAGACCATTGCCGCACTTCCATTTAAGTTCCCGTGGGATTAGGAAATGAGTTCGATGTCTCAACGTCCTGTTGAAAATATAGCGTCGATCGATGATGGTTTCGTTTTGTTTTATTCAGGTCACAGTTACACTACAGTAAGGGTTCCATAACTGTGTTTTTAATAATTGCTCAGTATCTCTTGATGAACGCATTTATTTTATTACCAAGGTATAAGCAAATGTTTATACGTATATTTTGTGGGAGAATTCTCAGAGCACAGGCTAAAGTTAAAATGTATTGATTTTCGTATTTTCAGAATGTCTCCGACATTGGTTCAATAATTACCGTAGCAACTAGAATTAACGTGTTTCAGCCACGATGTGGCATTTTGTCACATCTGGTTTTAACTACGAACCCTCGCTTTTAGGGGGAAAATAAAAGAAACACTTCCCGTAACTTGATCACGTCATATTTACGTTACAACTTCGTCGCAAGTAGTGTGCTGTGGTAGTAAAGCGTTTGTTTACGTAAACAGCGACAACCTTTGTGAAGGCCAAGTAGGCTTGACAGTTCTGTAGGAAGAAAATTATAGCTCAACATTGGGACACGGGGTTTGATTCTTGCGCAGCTGGCATGCACACTCTACCT
This sequence comes from Clitarchus hookeri, assembly GCA_002778355.1. Taxonomy (NCBI): domain Eukaryota; kingdom Metazoa; phylum Arthropoda; class Insecta; order Phasmatodea; family Phasmatidae; genus Clitarchus; species Clitarchus hookeri. The sequence goes on from NQII01005343.1 coordinate 127,775, forward strand.
TATGTCCACCGTAATGTGTGTGCCAGACGTCGTGGCAATTGCTTTAGGCCGCGTGTGTGAAGGTTTGGATGGGGAGAGGGGGGAAACAACTGCGCGCGCAGCTCCGGCTTCGTAGCGTCCGACCTGAAAACATCTATCCCATCGCACGTTTACTATGGATGCCAGTCAATGTTCAGAAATACGTAGAAAGTTTATTCGTAGCAGTGAAAGGGAAGTAGTAAAACGTATGAGTAAGTGCTGTGACCGTGAGGCTAAAAACAAGTTTTAAGACATACCAATCAACAAAGCAACTGACGGAATAGTACATTTCTCTTGCATCAATCAAAGGTCTCTCCTAAGGCAAAGGAAACAGCAAAAAAAAAAAAAAAAAAAAAAATTGGTTGTCTGTAAAGTCGGTTTACTGACGATAGTTGAACGTGACAACGTCTTAAGAAAATACTGATGGAATGGTAGCATTTTTCAAAAGAAAATTTTAATTTCATTTGTTTAATAGATTTGTATGTATATAGAGAAGGAGGTAATTGGAAATCACAATGAAATTGATCAAGTGAGATTTATTTGTACGCATAAATACAATTATGTCAATTTTTTTTTTTCGCTCGTTCCGCGCTCTCGCTTGCACTTCAAGCCTTACATGGAACGCCTCAGAGCGAGGTAACGCCGCATGAGTCATGTTTTTTCGTGCGTGCAGCCGGCTCTATCGAATTATAAGACGTTGTCACGTCAAAAAGTATAATTATAAGTAATGATTTTAGTTCAATCGTGCAAGTACGCATTTGCGGTTACAACGACATTATCAGACATAAAACTTATAATCTGAAAGTGAGCATTAAGAATTTCATATAACAGGACGTATTTTGCGTGTCTGCGGCCCATTAGCGTGGGAGTTCTAAGGACGACTCAGGCACGCATATCGCATGCCTCATCGTCCCTATGCGCAAGACATTCAACAAGTGGGCAGTCTTTTTTCAGCAACTCACCTCTGTGAAAATCTTCAAAATCATTCAATAAAATATTTTCTGATTACCAGAAAGAAAAAATTATCTGTATCATCCAGTTCCTTGTACATTCTCAATAGAATCTTCGATCGTTTAGAATACCAAATAGTAGTGTGGTCTGAAACTGAGCATTCAATAATGTACCAAAACGGTAATGCATATCAGCATAACATGCGGACCACTTTGTTCGGCGTGATTGGCGAAAACGTGAACTGAACCAAGCTCTAATGTAAAAAAATCCAACGGAAATCTTGGAATATGTTTTTAGTTAAGAGTATAGGAAACCGCGCCGTTACTAATTCCGCCCGCTACATCTCCTGGACGTGTCCAGCCCCATTACTGTAGGACTTAGGAGCCCAAGTGCCACGACGTCTGACGTGGACAGTAGATGAAAAACTGGGTCGAGTGTGCATGCGATCTGCTCTGGGGTCACTCTCCGTATTCCAACTTTGGACTGCTTTTCAGCCAATAGCACTATCGAAAACAACGTGGATAAAATTTCAGATTAGAACTCTGTTCATACAAGTACGTATTTTGAGATGTTCTGTACACTTTATCTAACATAGTATTAATGCTAATATATAGACCTGAAAAATTCGCGAGTTCAATGACCTGCAGGCTAGACAGGCTAGGCTACAATTGGATATCATTCTCCAGGATGTGTCAAACACCGCGTGGACCAATGGCTAAATATATATGAATTCAAGTGTTTTGAATAATAGTTTGTCCCGAAATGAATCCGCGAATTCCTCAGGTCTCTACTAATAGGATATATTCAAGTTGGTCAAAGTATTTTATTGGTGTGGAAGATGCGGATCTGTAGAAAATTAGAATGTAAATAAACACGTTCATCACTGTTCTATTATATGTATTTGACAGATGTAATGGTGACGGGTGGGAATAAATCTGCGGGTCATTCGCAAAAAAGGGAAATAATTAGATCTTTCAACTGTGTTCAATTAACAGAAAATTAATTGAAGCAACTATATTCCGGTAAACTCGTCTAAATAATTGTCATCAAAAAAACAGACCACTGCATACAAGGGCCACGGTGGCTGAGCGGTTAGCCTGCTCGCCTCCCACCAAGGCGAACCGGATTCAATCGGCGCCCGGGTCACTCCCGGACTTTCGCACGTGGGAATCGTGCCGGACGATTCCGCTGGTCAGCGGGTTTTCTCGGGGATATCCCGTTTCCCCTCTCTTTCAGTCCGGCGCTGCTCCATACTCGCCTCAATCACCCTCTTCGGCTTTCAAGAGCCACCCAAATATCTTCACTCACTCCTTCATTCACTCCGTTCAAATTATTCTTTGTCGAAAGTTAAACCGTCCGTTAAAACGCTTTCGATTTCACTTCATCGGTAACAGTATTTAATAACAATTTTTCTGCACGTCGATAAAAAAAAAGGCGTTTCCTTTCGCTCGAGCAAAATGTAGTTCCCAAAACTGCCGTAGGCGGCGGTGAAAGCTCTGGTGTTGGGGTCACGAAACGTGTGTGTATCTAAGGACGGAATCTCACGCTCCAGAACTCCGTACCCTGGACTGGAAACAGCGTTACCTGCAGTTAACAGTACGCTTTAAGTTAGTACGTACGTAACGACATGACGTAACGGAAATGTTTTCATCCTTTTATTTCCCTCGTAGGTGTTCCCAAAAGAACTCCTCTAGTTACGGAAATGTGATATATAGTTTTCCAGTATACTGTAAACATCTCCAGAAATCAACCAAAATTTCTGATGGTATGGGGTAAAGTTCTCATAATTAAGAATAACTTAAAAGCAATGCACTCGTTGAGCGAAAAGTTTAACTGATAGGTACCTGTATTCAAAAATTCTAGATCTCTTCGCACTGCAGCATCGGGTATTGGGGACCAACAAATCGAGACTATGCAAGAAGTTATTTCTCTGATATAGCCCGAAAAGCATGGTTCTTATGGCATTTGAAGTTATCCATGACAATTTCTGTTATTCTTTGTTCTATCGCCTATAGGCGATAGAACAAAGAACTGGTAACATAACGGAAAATCTTGAAACTATTTAATGTAGTGGGAAAGTGAAAATTACTTATGTTCTTTAACATTATAAATACTTAGTTTTAAAAATAAAACTTTTTTAATCCAAAAGATGAGAGGATCTGGCCTTTTGCTTAATACATTTTTACATTATAATAAAAACAGTTCAAAAATGTTAATTGTGTATTTCTATGCACGCTGGAAGACACGTGCAAAGAAAACGCAGAAAACTAACTTTGTGTGATACACTTATTAAACAACACAAAACGCACTCATGAGTGATTATTTAATAGATGGAGAGTTTCGTAAACTAGCACAAAGTTTAGTGAACTTCACAGAATATTAGGCTATTATTGAAAAATTAATGGTCAATAACTTTACGAAGTTTCCTGGATCATTGAGTAGCCATACTCTTCAGTATTTTCACAAAGATTATAAAGATAACAGTGAAACTAATGGTTTTATGTCAGGAATATTTGCAACTAATAGCTAATGGATACTCGAAAGTTTCTGGGCACAACAGTTCTGATCATGGAAACAAGTTCAGCACATAAAAATTACTTTCGATCATTTTCATAGGAACGTTATTTACGCACCATCCCCCCCTTTTTTTTTTTTGTATGCAGAAAACACTTTCGTATTTTTGGTTTTAATTTGAAGGTAATAAACGATGACCTTTACTGAGAAAAATTTTTCCTTGGTTAACATCCCTACAAAATTTCCGTAAAATCATTTCAGATTTTTACCGTTCCTGCGAAGTATCTGATACTGCGGCTACAATATTTCTACTTTACATGCAGTCAAATTAAAATTACTGTGCGAAAATTATTGCTAAGATAATTTATAACTGGTTACAAAACATTTCACAATTCTCAACAAACTTTTGCAATTATAACATCCTGCAAGCTTACTTACGGTTCTTCGCCTGCGCAGTCATAAAAATTTGATTGGAAATTCTAGATCATAGTTTTTCAAATAACATCAAAATGTTCATTTCCCTGTCATCATAGATCATAAGCGACTGCCCGGATAATTGAAATTCCATGCAATAATTTTCCCCTACCGCCAGTTCAAACATTGCTTTTTCTCTCAACGTATATTCAGCTATTTATAGAATTTCGATAATGGCGACACTGTTTACCTACTGCCGTGCAACTGCTACCGTTGACATTTTTAAAACTTAACAGTCTCACACATATGTTTTGCGGATACTAAAATGTATTTATTGAAACAAATTAAATGGATTCTTCCACGATACGTTTTTCATATGCGTATTTCAGTTTATGCAAAGGCATTGTTATCTTTATATAGTCGATTCACGACTCCTTCCGACATTTCTGAAGCCCTGCTAAAGTACTACTGTGACGCTATTTCTGCACCTCATACAAACAAAACTTTATTAACTAAGTCTATAAATAACATCAAAGTGACAACACACCCTATGCGTGCGCGCTCACTTTAGTAATAATAAATAATTATAACTATTTCTTTCCAGACGTTGCCAAAATACACATTTTCTCGATGTTTTAATTCATATTAATAATGGATTAAAATTTGTAATTTATAAATGTTATACGAGTTGAAGTTCAATTTAATTAAAAATAAGGTCCTTACCACAAGCATAAAACGCTTCTTATACATGGCACATTTAGCAAACAACCAAGCATATCATATTAAGGGTCATTTTTCAAAGGTTTGTTTCAAAACGTGTGAAGAATCTACGAATAAACCATGGTTATAATATATAATTTTCCGTTCGGTTGTTCTGACACACTTTTAATCCATTTCATGGTTCCAAAGAGTTATATTTCTCAGTGTTGGTGAATAGCTCGCTAAGAATTACAGGCCAGCGCTTTAGATGGAAGTGAAATAAGGAGTATGTTCACTACGAAAATGCAAATAAATCACACGAAATCAGAGTATGCACCATTATTATAGACACCAGCTTTCAGTTTCGCTGGAGAGACTCTGCTGGCGTTGTGGTAGATATATTTGATAGCAGTTAAAAGTCACCCTCAAAAATTTGGGAAGTTGGCGTTGACATAATATGGTGTGGAACGTTGTGGTATATGCAAATATTTAATCGTCTTCTAATTTTTATATTACCGGAGGTTTGGTTTTATACGTGAGAACATAAACTCTTTCGGCAAGCCAAATAACATATTAATTTTTCATGCAGAATTTTGACGGCCTAGAATTATCCCAAACTCTAAATAATATAGCAGATTTCGTCTATATTGTAGTGAAAATAATTAGAAATTGACGATTAATTCATGAATAAATAATAAAAAAATTTATAATGTTATTTTATATTGTACAATACTTTGACGGATATGTTTATCTTGTAAATAAAGATGTGAAATAGTCGGCTGTGATGGGTTTTAAATGCAATTGAGAACTGAGCAAGTGAGTTTTAACTGTTAAGTAATACTCACAGAAAGATTTGTGGTATAAACTGCTACCATCTTGAGTATCTGCCAAAACCAGTTGTATCCAGAGAGGAGGTCGTTCTATTTCAATGCAAATGTTTATTAATCACCGATAAATGTGTGAAATATGGTCACTGATATCAGTGTCGTTTCAATGATTCTAGTGGAGATGTTTTCGGTATTTTGCAGGAAAATTTATTTTATTTGTATCGGTTTCTACGTTATAACCGAAGTTGTGGTTTAAACATTCTTCAGATATTTACCTAAACTCTATAGAATAAGTATATATTGAAATATAATAAAGTTTTAACATAATAATTAAGTCTAAATTTGCGTACATACATACACCGCTTATCTAAGGTTTGGAAACAGAAATAAGAACATTGTGCCTACTTGTTCCGTCGGCTGCAAGTGAAATGGCACACTGGTAAAACTATTGGAATTGTTATTGGGAACATCCGTGTTCAATATATAGTCTAACCATTCTAACTTCGGTTTCCACTGGCATTCAAGAGCCACTCCGAAGGGAAGCTACGTACCCGTTGCTGATTTTTCTACTCATTAATTCTCCAAAACGATTTCAATATAGAAGCGAGAGAAAACAATATCTGCTTTCCTACCTTGTAATGTTCGCCAACATGAGATTTTTTAAAATGCCCACTGCAGTGCCCGAATATCTTTGAAATCTACGAAGGACGAATCGTCGGGAAAATAAATTATGACCTCTACGCAAGTGAAATGTTTTGTACTGCAACTTCCCATCGTCTGTGTTTGCTGCTGTTGGGAAGAATCACCCCCCTCCCCTTGCTTGTTACACGTAGACGTGAACTACTAACGAATAAGAAAAATGAGATTAAATAGCGGTAAATACTGGTAAAGTGCTGAAGCAGAACAGTTCCAGGGGGCCCCGCCGCTGTCTCGGCGATTCGAACCCAGTGTATCGAGGTGCAGTTATGCTCCGCGTCCTAATAGCGAGTTACGGGAGCATCTACGCCCTGCTTCGCAGACAGCACGTCCACCCGGTGGTTCACGGGTTAGGTGGCGGCCGCGTGACTGTAATATTACTTCAGCCATGGGTGACGCGGTGGTGCAGTAATAATAATGGCGTGTGGGGGAGTGCACCCAGGTCAAGGCAACACCCTCCGAGTGACGGTCTTTCCAGCTGGCACCCGTAGGTGACCGTCATCCCCCGAGCACGACAGAAATGAAACCCTAGAATGGAGCGGCGCTGGAATGCAAGGGTGGGGGAAAACGGGAGTACCGCGAGAAAACCCGCCGGCAAGCGGCATAGTCCAGCACGATTCCCACATGCGAAAATCCGGGAGTGAACCCCGCCGGGGATCGAACCCGGATCGCCGTGGTGGGAGGCGAGCGCCCGGGCCACTACGCCACCGCTGGTGCTGTGGTAAGACAACTCGCCTTCCACCCAGGGAAACCTGGTTCGATTCCCAGCGGGGTCGCTCCCGGGTTTTCGCACGTGGGAATCGTGTCCCGGACGATGCCGCTGTTGCGGCGGATTTTCTCGGGCGTCTCCCGTTTACCCCGCCTTGCGTTCCGCCGCTGCTCCATACTCGCCTCGCTTCACCCTCACCGGCCGTCAAGACCTCGATGTTAAGAGCCGCCCGGATCTCTTCGTTCACTCCACTTCAGCTACGTCTGTTGTTAAGTGACCTCCCTAGTAACATATTTGAAACGCGTCAAGATCGCGTCACGCCGTAAGAAAGCATTGCGACGGCGATGAGAAATAGCATAAGCAAGCTTCACTTTTGTTCTGTTTCCTCGGAATATTAAGCGTTAGGGTTTTAACGAAGCAATCTGTTGATAAAAGGTATAGCACTGTAGCTACAGTTAGCAACACATGTTTAAAGAAGTACATACATCGCATACACAGCAATTTTCTCTCACTTGACACTTTCCAACGACCACATTTATGTTTCAGTAACGAACTTTATGAATTGGCAAGGAAATTTAACTATTACAAATATTGAATATTAAAAATATTGAAATATTACAGCCTTTTTTTTTTTTTTTTTAACACTTACAGGCCCATTTGAATTTACTGTTTTCAGGCGTTGCAAACAAAGAATTATATGATGCGTGTTGTACTTAAGTCGACACAACACGTGTTTCGTTGTCTCAGGCAATGCACTGTAGTCTGTTTGTTAGGCTGCAGTTATATGAATCAATTATGACCTATACCAGTGAGACGGTTTGCGAATCATTTACCCGCAGGTAAGATCATCGGTAATTGAGCTTCGCAGTGTGTGGTACGGACTAGCAACTACCCATACGTGCATAATGCACGCAATTGTGCACACTGGGTCAGAATGGGTTAACTTAGAACCGACACAATTGCTTCCAATGTGGACCATATAAAAAGCAGCGCGGTCCATTAAAGAAGATAAGGTCACGAATACACACAGCTCAAAAATGTTAAACTCCATCGGAATTGCTTAGTTAATAAGTTTCTTACGGACGAACTGAAGTATGTGATCAAAATATACACGCTTCACAGAATACCACGCCTGATATAACGCGTGTGGTTTTCTAATGCCTCGTAAAGTCCCAGTTAAACATCCTTCATGTGCAAACAAATTATAGGTGGTATAAAACATATTTTTGTGCTTTGTAATCATAGTCCAGTCACTAATACTTCCGATTTTTCTGGAGCCCTGATAAAGATGTACTTTCATGATATCCCTCCGCCTCGTGCAAACAAAGTTCGATTAATCTAGAAAATTACACCAAAGCGATAACGCACCTCATGCGTGCGCCCTCGGTTTAGTAATATTTTGCATGAGAACTATTTCTGAACAGTCATTACCAACTCTCCTGTTTTGTAATGATTTTTATTCATGATACTTATAAGTTAAGTATTAAAATGTATAGACAAAATACTAGTAAATGTTCAATCTAACCAAAAATAAGATATTTTTTATGTTAAGAGAATTATAACACCCTTGTCATATATGCCATGTTTAGGAAACAATTAAACGTGTGATTTTTCAAAGGTTCGATTAAAAAATTATGAATATACCGTGCATAGAAAATATCTTTCTTTTCAATCTGGTGGTGTCAGTTATTCCAGCTAACCACACGATCTCACGTGAGATGTCAAATAATATGAATTCTCTCTGTCAAATTTAATAAAGAGCTATCACTGCTGTCATTTTAACTATTTGACTTTTACGTGGTAGTATTATAACAGTATTATAACTTCCACAAGAATTAACAATATAATGTAAAGTTATGGACGGTTTCTGCCTGGTTTAATTGTAATGGTTTAAGTAACTGATGAGCTACAGAAGGAATAAGCTATTTGCGCTATCTCTGACGTGTTCTGGCTCATTTGTGTAATCGTGAGCTTTGGTACGTTGACGAGAATAAATTGTGAGGAAACAAAAGCTACTAAAAGGTAATGCGGTGAGCGAAGCTCTTAAGATAACGAAAGTGACCATCACAGCAAATCACAGCAAAGTAATTGTGTTGTTTAATACTACGCAAACGGTGGTTCTAACCGCATAGTTTTATGGCACCATCCGGAAAACTCATGTATTCCCTGCAAGAAATATACATGAATTCGTGTCTCGTTATCTAAACGTTCATATTCCCTTAAATTGTAGTTAGGTCAGCTCATAGCTATAGAGTTAAAGGACCCGTAACTTTTGTTGGGCAATCTTGAGATTTATTTAGCGTCGTGTTTCGCTAGACGCCGTGCCACAAATGGCTCCCCTTAGTGAGGTCGGCCATCTCTGCTGGTTGTCGAAATTCCCCTGCATTGGTTTTCCTCCTACCGCATGAAAATGCTGCACATTTTCTTAATTTTTCCTTTAGATACATTCTGTGATTGGCCGGTGTGGATGATACGAACGAATATTATCGACAGTTGTTTATGCAGTTCGTAAAGTATTTGCGTACATCCACCTTCGTGTTGTGTTTGACGTTATATCAGAAACCACTCAAAATATCAATATGGGACCTTTTTTTTTTTCAAAAATCCTACCAATATTTAGTACACTATCAATATTTTAGGTATTTAAAATTTTTGAAAGTTTAAGGAAATATATATTCATGCTAATTATATGGTACTTTTAATTTATTAGCTGACGTATCCCGTCAACCAAAGAGCAATGGGAATGCGTTAAAACTTAAAAAGAAGTATTTTGAAGAGGATTATGTTTGTTAGTAATTTGTCTATTCTGACAACATTTCAGTTTCCACGTTGTCACTGAAAATAAAAATAAATTCAATCTTACAAAATTTTAATAAACAGTTTTACACAGAAGTGAAATACAGTATCTGCGCTAAAACTGTTTGTGGTGGTGTCAAATATTTAACACAAAAAAAAAAAAAAAAAAAAAAAAACTCACGTAAAATTGCAAAGAAAATTAAAAAATGAAAAAATTACACATAAAAATAAACAATGGGATTATCGGAATTTCAATAAAACCTTTACGAAAATAACATTATTTTCGAAGCCATACTTGTTGATTGTACGGTTTTTGTAATCTGCTTGTTATCCATGTTCTTTAATTGCATTTATTATCTGCATACATATGCCAGAACGCGCACGAGGTTTTGTTCTTATTAATGTTATTAATATAGGGATTTTTTTGAAAATTTTTTATAACGTAGTATATTGCTTCCTGTTTTTGTCGTGGTACTAATGTCAAAATATTAAACTCGAAATTAGAGTAATAATTCCAAAGTTCTTGTAATATGTTTCTGTAAGCAGAAACGTTGCGTGTGCCATGGGTTTAAATTATATCAATTCACATTTTAATTCGGTTTTCCTTTAGGCAGCCTTATAAAGGGTTATGCCAGTTAGGGTACTGTTACCCACGCAACCAAATTCACATGAGTTGAGAGCGAGTTTGCGCGAAATATGTAAAATGCTATTTTTTCCCCTTCAACATCACCCTTCTGAGAAATCATCTTCTGAAAGTGTTTTCCAGAGAAATTACGAAAGCGGAGACTTGTAAGGAAATATGAGATCTTAATAATTACGCGCTCCTGAAGTCAGAAGAAAATTTTACTGTTAACAACAGGAGACTGCTGACTACAAATTAAGCTGTTATGAAAATAAATAATTTGTCCAATTTCCCTAGAACCTAATATTATTTTACTTATGTCACAAGCAAACCATTGTTGATATTAATTTTGTCCCATGCATCAAACATATCAATAAAAACCAAGCGAAATATCCTTACTTAATTCGTATTTTATTAAAATTTATATATATATAAATTTAGTTGAATACATCAATTAAAAGGTTTGACGCAAAAGTATAAATGATTTGTAATAATTTTCTTTGATCCATAACAATTTCTACGTATCAAATATTAAAAGTCGTATTACCAAGCTAGATGAAGTCATATGCTAAAAGAAGTAATACTAGACAAAAAATTTAATTTTGGCTTTTCAGTGTTCGGTAAATAATAAAATTTCTCGTAAACTGAGTACGTGAGCAACTACGATTGTTGACAAGACTTAAGTAATATTTATCTCGGATAATTCGTGTTCATTGTTCGATGTTACACCAATACAGCAAGGCTGGAGCTTTAAGATAATAATGAAAAGATTGTTAGGAGTTTCAAATTTCGGCATATTTAATTTTAAGAAAGTCGTAAGAAAATCTTAGTTTCAAAGTAAGAAAACAGTCACAAAATAAAATCTAGAGTAAACAATAGTTTCAGCCGGTTATACTTGATTAATCATTTTCAAATGTTTGTTATGTAATTCCATTATTTTACAATTATTCACTGTACTCTAACTAAACTTCGAAAATGTAAATTGAAATTTAGTAAATAGTTTTTGAAGTGATCATAATTTACTATGTTCTGCTTTAATTTTAAAATTTACGTACTTAATGGTTTTTCCTAATTCATGTATTTTTTTAGATTTCTGTTAATTAATTTTAATTTGTACTTAAATTTCTACCATGATAAGTTATGATTTTTATGCGCACACATTAAAACACAAAAATTTAAATCACCAAAATGCTTGTCCTACAAACTTCACTTTAGCAGACATGAGTTTCTCAATCATTATTTTAAAGTAAACATAAACTTGAATTTTTTATTCATTAACCTACAGATTGGCTGTATCAAAATAAATTGAGGTAAGTTGTTCGTTATAAATGCTCGTCAAGTATATAATAATGCTGATAAACAATTGTACATGTTAAAATGCCAAAATAATTTTGTTTTCTAAAATCTTTCATTTACATTTTTGTTGTTTCAACCCCTCTATTTTATTTTTATTCACGTGTTTAAGTTATTGTTTAACGTACTTTACTGATAATTTTCGTTCGCTACATGCCTGTAATAATCGTAGACGTTCCGCATTTGAGCCAAAAGCAAGTTAACCAGGTTAATTAAATTATATATTGGTGTTAACAAGAATTTATGTTCTAGTCATTTCACAGTCATTAAAATTTTATGTTGATAGTAGACTATATTTTATATAAAATTTTGTAATCGGGGTATTTAATATGATATTTGCTTCATCAAACAAGACATTCGCAAAGTAAATATAATTTTAAATTTTCACATCTCTCCTGACAAGATGGTAACATTCTCTTTTCAGTAGAAAGGTGACGGTGATTTTAAATATTGAATTATATCGCATTACATAGGAAATACAGTTTTCAAAAAACTGAATTATTCCACTAGTGATAGGAATCAGTGTGTATGTGAGTTTAGTTAAGGCGCTGAAAAAATATGTAATTTTAATCGCATTTGTTTTATTTTCCATTGAATTTGTATAAAAGGTATATACAACAGTGAACAAAACATTTGTTGTAAAACTTATATATTCATAATTATAAAAGCAATCACATGTCACAGCTCGTCTTCTCACATACACACAATACAACAATGAGACACAGTTTCATTTAGCAAGTGTGTTATACAATATTGCACATTCTTCCCTGGGGCCTAAGAATAACAACAACCCAAGAATGGGATGTTTTCTTTCGATTGCAAATCGTGATACATTTAATGATGCACGATGGAAGATGACAAATAGAAAAATTTATGACTAATACTTCATGGGATGATTTGTGAGAAGTTTACGATTGTGTGAGTGACGATAAAGCGTAGCTTCATTGAGGAGATGGGGAGGGTGACAATCATGATCGGGGTTCATTTTAAATAATTTACGTCTTCGTGGCGACTGGTTAAAATCGAGACAGCTTTCCGTCGAGTTCGGAAGGTTTAGTGGTGGTAGCCGTAGCCAGCATATCCCAGACCATGTCCGGCGTAGCCCAGGCCGTAGCCAGAGTAGCCCAGGCCATGACCCAGTCCGTAGCCGACGGCGGGAGCGGCGTAGCTGACGGCGGGGGCGGCAACTGCGACCTTAGCAATGGCGGGGGCGGCGGCGTAGCCCAGACCGAGACCTTGGCTGGCGTATCCCAGGCCGTAGNAGCCGAGACCCAGACCTTGGGCTCCGTAGCCGTATCCGCCATAGCCAGCACCATACCCGCCATAGCCACCGCCGTAGCCGTATCCGCCATAGCCACCGTAGCCCAGGCCCAACAGTCCTCTCTTCTCAACTGCCTTCTCCTTCTCCTCTGCGTACACGCAGGCGGCAAGGAGGACGATGCAAGCCTACAAGACAACAAAGGCAATGCACATTAATTTACTTCTACACAAAGAAATGAGATACTAGAATGGAGTGTAATAAAATCACTACTAAATTTATATATTTTTATACACACCATAATTAGTATTCTTATGTAATGGAAGTTGGTACATTTTATGTTGGTAGGGTGCTATATTATATATATATATATATATATATATATATATATATAAGAATTTATTCGGCAGTATGTGGAGGGGGATTGGAAATAATAATTAAGTTAAACCAATTTCGCAGAATCCGACCAGATCAGAAACGACGACCTACCGACTGCAAGGCAGATGTGCTACAACTTGACCAAACACTCTCCATTCCTGATACGGAGGGCTGGGAGACTTTTAAGATGATGGAGGCATTTAACAACCTTTTTATTTCGTAGTGCTGTTTTTTAAGATACCCATGTTCACACAGAATGGCTAGTTGTGATGCGATGTCTTTTTTTTAGTGGATCACAAATAACTTGAATGCTAATTATGGGCTGTAATTGTCAGTTAATAGCCATGGGCAGCTCTCGAAAGATCACTGGTTCGACTTTGTCAAAAATAAGAAAGAGACATTGATGACCCTTCTTAAAATATGGGCCACGATGTTGTTGCATAAATGCTACGCCTCAAATCAAAATCTACTGGCGTATACAATTACTTGTAAATCTTTAAACAGTATTCATTCTGAGCACTGGAAAAAATGTTTAATGCAATAAATACTTTCTTCGCTTGTCTGATAATGAAATGTTTGTAAAACCTATATATTAATATTTTTTAAATTATTTAATTTTTACTAGAGTTAAATTATACACAATTATCCGATAAAATGTTAGTGGGGGTTGGATTAAACAAGATTTAACGTTATAATTTATTTGGATGTGATTGAATGGAAACATTTGAGAGTAAAATAAAAAACTGATTTGTTAAGTTATGGTACAAGTTTTGCAAATTCGTAAATTAACTAAAAATTAAATACAAAGAGAATGTGTTTAATTATGGTGAAAATGAAAAGAGTAGAAGAAGACACTCTAATCCGTACGAACTGTTTTCATTCCGAATTACTTACATACACACTTGCCGAATTTCAATATGGATTTTTCAATAATTCCTATTCTATCTTAAAATCACATTTAAAACAACATTCTGTTGTTCACTTCTGTGTAGTTTTTGTGTTCTCGCGATTTTCGAAAACAAAATTCTAGAAATACGCACATTCTTAACTTAGCCGCGCACGGAAATGTGAAGTGTCAATAAACTTAAACATATGTAATGGTAGTTAGTAGCAACGGAAATAACTTTTTTGACGCTGCGAAAGCGTACTTGCAAATCACCAATTGTAAAATATTAGCTACTCGTCATATTTATTCATAAATATTTAATTTATGAATTTGTGAACTATTTAAGGGGATGACTGCTTCGTTAAGTAATGTCTTTAAAAACCTCGAACGCGTATATTTTGTGTGGTTAAGTAGGCTATTAATGTTATAGAGTTCTTTGAAATTACGAATATTTAAAAAAATTTTAACTTCATACTTTTGCAGTAAAGTAGTAAACTATTGCCACACGAGGATATGCGCTTTACTAAAATAACGACATTAAAACAGTAATATTGCAAAAAAAAAAAAAAAAACTAAATCTTGTTAGAAGCTAAATGCAAAACCGTGTACCAAAGTTGGTAGTATTATTTTTTGCAGATAAGTGGGATGCGAAATGATAGTGATCAGCGGTCGCGATAAACGTATGAACAGAAGAGTGTTTTTTGCAAGTCATTAGCAGAGGTGGTAATTTTTCTACTACGTTAAAATCATACACATCGGTTATCAAACCAGCTTATCTCCGCTGGGATCAAGTTGCGTTTTAACCAACCTGTGGTAAACTCTGCATTTTTTAAAAACCAGATTTCAATCTGTTAATTTTTTGTGTTATCTACGTCCATGGGCAACATATTTAAAGCAAATGAAATCGTAAACCCAGAAATAATTAATAAACCAGAGAGAAAATATGGAAGGCGACACTGAAAAGTACAGTGCCAGAGAGGTATATTCCACTGTGTAAGGTCAAACATAAGTATATAAAGTAGCCCTAATAAAACATGTTTTCTAATAAACAAAATTTGAAAAGAAAACAAAATATTTATTTATTTCATCTAGCATAACAAACGCTTTAATATATAAACCCTCTGTATTGGCCCAAAAAAAATTTAAACTGTGAACAAAATATTTACTTAAAAATGGACTGTNGTAGCCCTAATAAAACATGTTTTCTAATAAACAAAATTTGAAAAGAAAACAAAATATTTATTTATTTCATCTAGCAAACCACACGCTTCAATATATAAACCCTCTGTATTGGCCCAAAAAAAATTTAAACTGTGAACAAAATATTTACTTAAAAATGTACTCTNTAAAAATGGACTGTATATATTTTCTTGGCCACTCATTTGATTACCTCCGTTCGAAAATACACCTCGAGAGATTGTTTGCAGATTTTTTTTTGTGAAAATTAGAATAGTATCAGTACTTTAAGTGTATTCATTTAAAGCTCAATAATCTATCAAATTGCCAATAAAACAAATTCAACAGGAAACTAAAAAAGTAAAGCTGTCTTACTTGAAATATTTATTTGTGCACGTGATCCTGTATTGACATCTATGGAGTTTGGAGCAAACAAATAAGAACAACAAAATAATTTGGTTTAGACAAAAATATTTTACTGCTCGTATATAAATAACTGAGTTTGTTACCACAAACAAACTTAGTTTTTTTTTCTCCAGCAAAACCTGTTTCTCAGCGATTCGGATTGTACGTAAGACACGATGCTTAAAATTGTGGTTAGAGTATTCATAAAGTAGAAATAAAGGACCTCGTTCTTTGGAAGATGATCATTTACAATCCTTTCTTTTGTTGTAGGATCCACGAAGAACTTGCTTGGTAGGGCGTAACTCACATGTTAAGAAGGTGGGAAAGGTGACGGTATAATCTCAAAACTTGGTATGGCTCAACATTTTTGAGCATCGTGTGGTTCGGGGCCCACAGTGGAGTGGAGTGGAGAGATTAGGTCGGCTCTTAACACGGAAGTCTTGAGAATCAATGAGGGTGAAGTGAGGTGAGCATGAGTAGCGCCGGAATGCAAGGACGGGGGGAAACGGGAGATCCCCGAGAAAACCCCGCCGAAAAGCGGCATCGTCCGGCACGATTCCCACGTTCTTAAATCCGGGAGCGACACCGCCGAGAATCGAACCCGCTTCGCCTAGGTGGGAGGCGAGTAGTCTGACCACTACACCACCACGGCCCACAGTAAACAGGAGGTTACGTCGTTTTTAACCACAGTTCATAATTGTGTCTTGCAACAGTCAAACTTCCATTTTTATGTTTCTTTCAGCAACCATTCATTTTATCTGTAAATATTAGGCACAACTGAAAGTTGTAAAGTTTCTCTTCTTACCAAAATTTGCGCTTTTGACAAACTCAAATAAAATGTTTGTGGCTTACATACTTTCCTTGAAGAAGAAGAACTGCTCTAAATTTTCATCGAAGCATAGCAAAAAACATAGAACCATGGGTCACTCAAGAATCAAACCAAAAACCTCATGGTTAGGGCCAGTGACTTTTCGCGTAAAAATAGGAGCACACAGTAGACTACAATACTATATACACACCTCGGCTGTTGTTATACCTCCATTGGCTGCTGGTGCCGTGTCCGTCTTTGACCAAGCCGCTCAGGACTAAGTAACTCCGACACTGAACCTTCGTGATTCGTGCGCAAACGGTTAACACGGGCCAACACATTTTTTAGCCAATCAAAGTGCTTTGGACTGTATCTTGTCTCGAAATCTTTTTGCGAAATATCACTGCCCCTACTCATGGTTAAACTATATTACGCATTAGAAAACACCAACTCGAAGATAATACCGGCAATTGTTGAAGTAAACGTTTAAAGGAATCGCCATTCATTTAAGACTTTTCCACGGCAATTGCAATCGAATTTAAGCGTCTCAAATTAGAATAAAAGTTAAAATAAAGTACTTTTATTATATTCTGTGAAACATGTCATACATTTCATAAACATGTAAGGGTGGATCTTTTATAGGCTTTTTAGATAAATCGACAGTAAAAAATTTCCTGCCTACTACATGTGAAGTAACGGGTTCGATTTCCACCTCCGGTATGAGTATCAAATGGTGCCATAGTGTGTGTCGCACTTTGTAATATCCTGTCATGGCGTAAGATGAGAATACTGCGTATGGATAAATCAGGCCTTAGGGCGAGTGTGACAAGCACAGAGTTATGACACGAAGGGCACCTGTCAACCGCGCAGGGTGTGACGTGGAAAAAAGGGCAACAATGAAAAGGAGAGCCCCTTGAAGTCCTTCGTCAGACTCTGGCAACGTCCGCAACGTTTCTTACGGGAGGAGGATCCCTGCGTGACGCCGTTGGGAGTCGAGCCCAGATCTCAGTGGTGTAAGCTGTTCGCGGTTACTTCCAAACTTTTCTGAAGCCCTGCTTAAAGCCCACCGCACGCGGGTCGATCTTTCTTGCGATATCGCATGCGTCAAGTCTTGCTCGCCCACTGGAAATNTTTTTTTTTTTTTTTTTTTCCGGTAATTGGAACGGTGCTATTTCTTTCAACGTGTTCCTTCGCTGGTTTCCGATCTCAGCCAACGAGGGCAAGGAAACGTGCCACGTGACATTATTTGCATCGCAACATGATTGTTTTGGGAGTTATAATAGATGCGCAGAAGAAACATGCTTGTATACAGTTTTGAGGTTACCCGTGTACTCACCTGAATTCTTTGGAAAATCGTTGCTATAGTCTAGTCGCGGTTTCTTCAAAAATTTAAAATCAAACCTTTGAAAATTCATCCCATGTATGACGTGTTTAGTTGTATGCTAATTGCCACGCATCACAAGCGTTTTACACCTCTGTTGACATAAAGGTGTATTATTTTTCGTTCCATTAAAGTTCAACCTATATTTTATTTATAAATTCAAAGATCTCATTTATAATAAATATGAATAAAAACAGTAAAAAAAATATCTCTATTGGTAGCGCCTTGTAAGAAATAGTTCTCGTGTAAAATATTATTAGAAACGAGTGCGCACGAATTCGGTGCGTTGTCCTTTGGTGTATCGTTTTAGACGTAGTTAAGCTTAGTTTGTACGAGGCGGAGGAATATTCTGGAAGTAGAACTTTAGCAGGGCTTCAGAAAAGTGTGAAGTAACAGTGAATGGATTATAGTTTCCGTTCCTTCAGGACAACCATTCTCTCGTCCAAGGTCGTTTATTTCGTCTACAATTGTTACTTTCATGATCCAAAACTGAAATAAGGGTAATTGCGGCGATATTTCTTCGCCGTACAGAGTTCATAGTTTATTAATTTCACCAGCTGTTAAAAACTGTCATGGCTGCCGGCGTTGCCAGCCGGCAGAGAAGCTCGTGAGGAAACCCATACCGTGCGCGGTGAAGCCAGTGACGGATCTCGCAAGTAACCGTGTTACATAACTCTTCGCCTAGCTCTTAAATAATTACTTAACAAAACCCGCACGGAAAGATCGTCCCGTGTGCGCCGGGCTTTAGTTCTACTTCCAGAATATTCCTCCGCCTCATGCAAACCAATATTAACCGCGTGCGGAACATCACACCAAAGGGACATCGCACCGGATTCGTGCGCAGACAGTGGAATATTATATGGCGTACGAACTATTTCTTACAAGGCAATACCAGCATACCTATTCTCGCCCTGTTTTATTCGTTTTGATTATAAATGAAATATTACAACTTGCATATGAGATATAAGTGAAAGTTAATTTTAAGTAAAAGTAAGGTGCTTTCATGTTAATACATGTATGAAACGCTTGTTTGTTAATCGTGACGTACTTAGGAAACAATCAGACACGTCTTATGTAGGATGATTTTTCAAAAGTTCGATTCGAAAAGTGTGAATAAACCGTGATAGAGGTCTAGCCACGAGGACTCCTGTGACGTCACCCAGTGGACGCCGAACACTTTTCTTTTTTTTTGTTAACTCCCGGAGCGCGTACTCACCAAGACCTTCATGTTGTGTGGATTGCGCGAGTCCTTCTGTATCTCGAGAGGAGAGAACTGACGACCATCGAAGGAGACGGTCAAGCTATATATACACGTGTTCTTCGCTAATCCCTCCCCATTACCACTTCCCTGGTCTCACGCATCAGCCCCCCTTCCCCTTGGGCTGGACCGAAAAAAAAAAGACTACGCCTAAAGGGGCTACAGTCACCGCCGGGGAAGTGAAAGGGAGTCTGAGAATCCCGCCTCTCTCTCTCTCTATGTCTCTGTCTCTCTCTTTCAGTCTTCTGTCCAGCCCGACGTAAGAGAGCCGAGAGAAGGAATAAAAAAAAAAAAAAAAGTTTCACAGTCACCATTGACCAACACTCCCCGCCGCCGGGACAAGCAAAGGTCGCGTGATCTCCTTCGCCCTCGCACTACGGTCGCCCTTCCCAACCACTCTCGCGGTACTCTCGAAGAGATTACACAATCGCGATCTCTATAATTCACGGGTAACACCCGACGCACAAAACTCGCCAATTCTCCGCACGATATGCTGTATATTGAGACACTCATTATACATGAAGCGGCTTCATTTTTTTTTTTTTTTTTACTTTTTTTTCCCTACGGCAGGTGTCACCACCAGCATACATTCCTTATTATTATCAGAGTTGTTACTGATGAGTAGAGAGATGAACATGTTGCGTTCTTATGTGGGGATATGTTATACTTAAAGAAGCCATCCTAGTTGTCTTATGCGGCACATTGTTAGCGATTGCGTTTATTCTAATTTTTTAAAATCTTATTTAATATGTTTTAGTTGTAGTGATACAAGAAAATTTTGCAACTGTAGTTTCCAAATAATAACAATAATAATAATGTAGTGTGGGGAGTGCACCCAGGGCAAGGCAGCACCCTCCGAGTGCCGGTCTTTCCAGCTGGGACCCGTAGGTGACCGTCATCCCCGGGCATGACAGGAAACGAAACCCTAGAATGGAGCGGCGCTGGAATGCAAGGGCAGGGGAAGCGGAAGTACCCCGAGAAAACCCGCTGGCATGCGGCACTGTTCAGCACGATTCCCAAAAGTGAAGGTCCGGGAGTGGACCCGCCGGGGATCGAACCCGGATCGCCGTGGTGGGAGGCGAGCGCCCTGATCACCACGCCACCGCTGCCCCGTAGTTTCCAAAGAATCAGTTTGTCAAACGCACAAAGATTTTTCTTTGCTGCCTTCTCGGCGTATGAGCAGCATGAAGTGTGGATGAATTCTGAGCCGCAACTCGCAAAGACGGTTTACGAAGCGAGGTGATTCTGCAGAGGTATCGGCTTGGAACTATATGACAACGCTACGTGCAACCCTAGACCCCAAAAAAAATTGGAAGTTCTAAGAAAAAATATCCCCGAAGTGGTTGGAAGTAAGGTTAATTACACTCAGGTTAGGAAGAAAACGAGATTCCTTACGGGAGAGTTCGGCATAGGGTAAATTTCCGCCACTAGGTGCGCAGTGTTCCAAACGATAGCTTCTAATAAAAATTTTAAGCTACGCGAATAAACAAAGAGAAATATTTTACTTAGTTAGGAAGTTATTTTGTATTTCATTTTTTATCATTGCAAATGTCTAATTTTTAACGTATAAAAAAGAGAACCTCTGGTATATTGCCGATACTAGCGATTACATGGAGGCGAAAACTTTTCCTTTGTAAAACTTGAACATTGATCTTCCGAACCTGTAGTAGAAGTAACCCTAATGGAAATCAAACCAGAGACATTCACTGAAACTAACTACTCAGCCATCTTGATCCCAGGAGGAGTGGCGGAATAGCCAACAGTGTATTAAATCAGCATTACTTTAAAATTTACGCTCAGGAATGAGATCACGGGCCTTCCTTTGAAACTATTATGCATTGGATCATTCCGAAGAAAAATATAGACTGGTGTGCGTTGGTGCTTCAACCGTGTTTAGGTATATGTTATTTTATAAAATACTGATGTTTACACGTTGGTAGTAAAACACATTTCCAAAACTTTTGGCCCCCGCATCTGAGTTGCATACGCAACATACCTGTTTCTATCAACACTGTCACTTTCTGCAGTTAACGTGGCCTCAATGTAAGCTGCTGATGGAGAGATAGAGAGAGAGAGAGAGANTCAACACTGTCACTTTCTGCAGTTAACGTGGCCTCAATGTAAGCTGCTGATGGAGAGATAGAGAGAGAGAGAGAGAGAGATAGTGTGTGAGAGAGAGGGGGGGTGAAGCACTGCACTGGACGCATTGAATTACGTTAATTCGTACCCACGGAAAATTGAATCTCACAGTATCTTTGATGGTCGTAAGACATTTAGCCACTCTGGCGTGAACTTAAATTACAGTCTGTATACAGATTCAAGACGTCATTTATTCCCNCAACACTGTCACTTTCTGCAGTTAACGTGGCCTCAATGTAAGCTGCTGATGGAGAGATAGAGAGAGAGAGAGAGATAGAGTGTGAGAGAGAGGGGGGGTGAAGCACTGCACTGGACGCATTGAATTACGTTAATTCGTACCCACGGAAAATTGAATCTCACAGTATCTTTGATGGTCGTAAGACATTTAGCCACTCTGGCGTGAACTTAAATTACAGTCTGTATACAGATTCAAGACGTCATTTATTCCCTATAAAACCTGACTATACTGCACGTAAAGTACTTTAAGATTCCGGTTCCTCGACCGAAACATTTAAGTGGATTTTTAGAAGCGTGGGATGGGTTGTTACCTGCTTTAGATTTACTTGAAAACCTGTTGTCTGTATTATTACTTTCACAAGCCGTTAAATAAAAACATTAAATATACATACAAGACATTAACTGTCGTATTTTATTTATGTAAGAAAACGAAGTTCAAAATGTGACAACGGAAGATAAACGAACATAATTTTACGAAAAATATTAAATAGTAATTTATAATTATTGAGAATAACAAAGAAATACATATTTAAAAATATTTAATTCCTCAGAATCATAAAATATATTTTTTTAAATATGAAACTACATTGTTATACCAAGTCATTAGTGTTAATTAACTGCCTCGAATATTTCTATAGGTGTCGAACGTTCCTTTCAAACGTATATAGGGATATTATTTACTGTATTTCTTTTAATTTTAAGAGGCAGTGTTCATTTTACCAAATAACTTACAGTTATCATTGTAAACAAAATAACGTGTATCACAGAAAGTTAATGCCTCTGTATGATAAAATCTCTATATCTAAAGTATACCTGCGATATGTTACTATTATAGTCAGGTAATCACATCCCACCTACAAGTGTTTGCGTCTTCAAAGCGGACATAACAATTTACTGTAACTCCAGTTCATAAGTCATGGGCTCAGTAAACCTCTCCAATACTCTAGACAATTCTGAATTTACCGTAATTTTGTTTTATTCATATGAGTCTCCGGGAAAACCACAACAATATACGCTCGCCGTTGCTTTACTCTAAAATCTTTTCATTGCGTTAACTAGAACATATTACTTTTTACTACGTTGCAGAACAGGAAGGATCTCTTCGACGTAAAAACAAAAAACTCATTTCTTGAATAACAAACTATGCTTCTGAGTATTATTGCAGTTCTCTATAGTGCGTTGGTAAGGAATGATCGTCATTTAATGAGAAGAGACGATATATAATTTTTTTCAAAACAATAAGAAAAACCTTATTAGAAAATTGAGCTGGAACTTGAGGCGAGTTAGGTACTTTTATTATCTTAAAAAAAAAAGCTCTTTGAATTATTAGATATACTGCCGATTCCGGTTTTTAATAAGCAGGATTACAAAGAAGCAATNGTCGTAAGACATTTAGCCACTCTGGCGTGAACTTAAATTACAGTCTGTATACAGATTCAAGACGTCATTTATTCCCTATAAAACCTGACTATACTGCACGTAAAGTACTTTAAGATTCCGGTTCCTCGACCGAAACATTTAAGTGGATTTTTAGAAGCGTGGGATGGGTTGTTACCTGCTTTAGATTTACTTGAAAACCTGTTGTCTGTATTATTACTTTCACAAGCCGTTAAATAAAAACATTAAATATACATACAAGACATTAACTGTCGTATTTTATTTATGTAAGAAAACGAAGTTCAAAATGTGACAACGGAAGATAAACGAACATAATTTTACGAAAAATATTAAATAGTAATTTATAATTATTGAGAATAACAAAGAAATACATATTTAAAAATATTTAATTCCTCAGAATCATAAAATATATTTTTTTAAATATGAAACTACATTGTTATACCAAGTCATTANTAAAAATATTTAATTCCTCAGAATCATAAAATATATTTTTTTAAATATGAAACTACATTGTTATACCAAGTCATTGGTGTTAATTAACTGCCTCGAATATTTCTGTAGGTGTCGAACGTTCCTTTCAAACGTATATAGGGATATTATTTACTGTATTTCTTTTAATTTTAAGAGGCAGTGTTCATTTTACCAAATAACTTACAGTTATCATAGTAAACAAAATAACGTGTATCACAGAAATGTTATGCCTCTGTATGATAAAATCTCTATATCTAAAGTATACCTGCGATATGTTACTATTATAGTCAGGTAATCACATCCCACCTACAAGTGTTTGCGTCTTCAAAGCGGACATAACAATTTACTGTAACTCCAGTTCATAAGTCATGGGCTCAGTAAACCTCTCCAATACTCTAGGCAATTCTGAATTTACCGTAATTTTGTTTTATTCATATGAGTCTCCGGGAAAACCACAACAATATACGCTCGCCGTTGCTTTACTCTAAAATCTTTTCATTGCGTTAACTAGAACATATTACTTTTTACTACGTTGCAGAAAAGGAAGGATCTCTTCGACGTAAAAACAAAAAACTAATTTCTTGAATAACAAACTATGCTTCTGAGTATTATTGCAGTTCTCTATAGTGCGTTGGTAAGGAATGATCGTCATTTAATGATAAGAGACGATATATTATTTTTTTCAAAACAATAAGAAAAACCTTATTAGAAAATTGAGCTGGAACTTGAGGCGAGTTAGGTACTTTTATTATCTTAAAAAAAAAAGCTCTTTGAATTATTAGATATACTGCCGATTCCGGTTTTTAATAAGCAGGATTACAAAGAAGCAATCATAGAACTAAATTGTTTATCTCACCCTTCAATAGAGACATAACTTTTTCGGCAAATATCACCAAATTACAATTTTACGTATGTTGGCTTCATTTAAAACTGCCGTATATCACACACAATGAAAATTAGAAGTGAAATCTGCAACGACCCACCAAACATGCGTTGCTGTAGGACCTACCTACGAATTTATTTACACGGAGCCGCGGTTCACTATTATTAAGATAGAACGAAAAATTAAAATAGCCTCAAGGTCAAGCCTGCTCTGAGTCTACTTATAAGCATAGTTGCCTGTAATTTTCAAACTGTTTAAGTTAAAGTCACAAAATTCATAACAAGAAGCATAAGATCAGGCAACGAAACTGTCCACAGAGTCAAGTACGCCTTAAGCACACTTATAAGCATAGTTTACTATAATGTCCGAACCATTTTAGATAGTCACAAAATTCGTAACATAGGCATCAACCGCAACAATGAAAAGGATAGCAGGGTCAAGTATGTCCTAAGCTTACTTATAAACATACTTCCCACTATTTCCCACCCACCAAAGCTATGGGCACCAAATCCATATCATAAACATCTCATTTGATGAACAGGTTGATAGGTTAAAGTAAACTTTAAGACATCTTATAGGCATAGTCGACTGCCAGTTACTATTCACAGAAGTTATAGCCCTAAAAATTCATAACATAGACATCACTGCCGACAACGAACAGAATGGTAGTGTCAAGCCCTCGTATAAGTATAGTCGACCTCCACCCCCCCCCCCTACAGGGGCTATAGTCACCAAGTTCATTACATAGGCATCACTTCCGATGACGAAAAGGACTGCAGTGTCAAGTACACATTAGGCATTTATATAATCATAGTTGGATGCCATTTCCTACCCACAGAAGCTATAGTCACCGAACTCAGATCATAGCCCTCGCTTACGATGACGCACAGGGTGGTTTATGCTTATTGCCACGCAGATGGAATAACAGAAAATGAGACTCGTCCCCGCCAGGACGCCAGGTGGAAGGAGACCAGAAGGAATATAATAAAACCAAGGTGGAAATACAGAGCATGATGAGAGAAGTTGCATAATGAACAATGAAATTGAACATTCTTTAGGCAAGATGGAGGGTGCTAGCATAGAATGATAGAGCATAAATGTCAGGGTAGCCCCTCCATACCTCACTCCTCATTCCTCATTCCCCTAAAAAGAGTCACTTATCCAGATTGTGAAGTCATCGGCAGAATTTGTGCAAACGTCAACCACATTATACAAAACACATTTTTTTTGTTGAAATGTTTGCTAATTTGAAGAGAAATTCGGGAAAATTTGGAGGCAAATCCTGGCGTTTTTGGTCGATTTAGGGGGAAATCTGAGGGAAAAAAGGGAAAAAATGTCCTCGTGATGTCTTCCAAGATGGCCGCCGGCTTGTCCTCATGTCCCCGCCAGGACGCCAGGTGCACCAGAACCGGTCATTTCCCACTACTACAAGTCTACCTTATCTTTAGTAAATGGCTTTACCTCTACATTATTATTTACTCTATGACACGATCTCACCACGCGGGATAACTTTTCGGAACAACGTGCATTTCCGGGACGCCTCATTGCAGCGGCGGTCGCCCAACATGACGGTTGCGCGCGTCACCCGGTGTTTCCTCCCCGGAAACCGACGGAGTCGAGGCCAGTTACACCCTCCGGGCGNTCGGACCCCGACCGCGCCAAGCCTGTAGCTACCAGAGTCCGGACATCCCTGTGCTTGTAGGGCGCGTGGGCGGTCTTGGCCGGCGCTACTGCTGGAAGTCATTCTTCTCAGGCCGGGAACGAAACGAGATTCCTTTAAGAGTTAGTAGCCTGAGCATATTTTCTGTAGGTTCGTTGTTTGCGTGATTACGTTCATCTCAGAAAAATGTTCCCCCCAGATATACGACTTGTTGCAAGAAAATATAAAACGACAACATTCTAAACCCAAACAGTTTCGTTTTTATCTCACTCTGAAGAGCCAAAAAAACTGCAAATAACAGAGGTATGGAACCAATCAGAGTAACGCGATGCGGTCGGCAGCTAGATCGGTTACTGCTTCTACAATGGCAGGTTATCACGATATAAGTGAGTTTGATTGTGGTGTTACTGTCGGCACACGAGAGATGGGACATAGCTTCTCCGAGGTAGCGACAACATTTGGATATTTGCGTACGACCATTTCACGAGTGTACCGTGAATATCGGGAATCCGGTAAAACATCACCACTTCGACGTCGCTGCGGCCGGAAAAAGATCGTGAAAGAAAGGGACAAACGACGACTGACGAGAATCATTAAACCATTTATTCAACATTCCAATCTTTATTTATTGTACTTCGGCAATATATTTTATAAGTTAAGTTTTGAGGTGTATTTGATAAAGTTCAAAGTGTGCAGTTAGCACTGAATATGTATAAAAAGATAGAGAAAGTTAAAAACAAATTTAAATAAATCACTGAATTTTCAATTGTGTTGTGATAAGAAGAAAACTGGTTAATCGCCATATGTAATAGCTAGGGTTCAAGTGTAGAAGACTGAAACAGAAATGAAAACTTTCTTCTGTTTGTTACAATGTAACGTGATCCACTACTAAACAAAATTGTAAAAGAGAAATTAAAATGTATAGTGCTGCCCCTGCAAGAAATAAATATGTGAATCATACATTTTTGTGGAATATAATTAATAGCATATGTAAAAGGAAATGAAGATGTAAATTGCTGTTTCAAATAGGTTCAATTTTGTTCAAATATGTGATATTTTTTTTACGTTTACATTTTATGCTATAAAGTTTTAACAAAATGGCAAAAGATTACGTAATGCATCTACAAAATTTTAAAATGTAAAGTATTAACGCAATTTCAGTGCAAGTGTTTTGCATTTTAAGTTCATGTTGTTAATTTCATTTAATTTTATTTCTCAAGTTATTTGGTGAAATGGTAACATACTATAAGGACNTTTAAGTTCATGTTGTTAATTTCATTTAATTTTATTTCTCAAGTTATTTGGTGAAATGGTAACATACTATAAGGACAGTTGTTTTGAAATTTAATCTGTAACTCAAATTAATCTGGATAGATTATTTCATCAGGAAGAATAAACATATTTTAAATTGTCATAATTTAATTACAGAAATTACTCTAAAATATTGAACGAAGATTCCCAATAATCTCGAAAATCACAACGGCAGATCAACTGTCTAATGAAACTTATGTCCGTTTTGCACACATGCATTTATGTAAAATTCGGTGAAAGCTGGCAGCCATGATACTGTAAAGTGACAGGCTAATTGTAAGTGGTTCGTAATTGGCATGTGATAAACTAAGTTTTATAACTAGTCGCCACCTGTAGCAATGACATAAATATGCAGCATGGCCGTAAAGGTATATTTCAGGTAAGGTATTGTTATATAAACAGTCTCATTGGTGATAAAATAACTCTTGCCACGTTAAGGCAACGTGTATATCTAACCAACAGTTTCTTTTCAATAGGCCTCCGAAAGTGACGAATATTTGCAACACACTTAAATTTCTGGGTAAGTAATGTGAGTATGAATTAAAACTTAATGTTACTTTCCAAACTAATAAAATGTCTCAATTTAGTCTAAATGTATCAATAACAATATTTCTTCAACTGATTTTTGGGAAGTAGCAATGGGAAAGTCGGAGAGAACCATAAGATGCAGAGGTAGTTGCGTACTGATGTGAGCGCAGGATTCACTCAAAATGGCGGACGATTATACCTAGTATTTATAGAGCCCGAACTTAAATGAGAGCGTATTATGTAAGTGAATGTAGCAAACGTTTGTCAGCAATTAACGGTAGATGCCAAACGCAATTGAAGATTGCTGATTTCTTCCGAATGGCTTATGAAAAGGCAGCTACGACTGGAATCGCAGCTAAAGGCTTTCAGGCATACGACATACTGCCATTGTATCCCGATATTTTTTTCAGAAGCCGACTGTCTTCCATTTGAAATTACTGGCAGGCCTCTCCCAAATAATAATGACAATCAATCGTATCCTGTTGGTGGCAGTATTAACAATATGAGTGCAGAAGTACAGCTTGCTCCTACTTCAAAGCAGATTTCAAAATCCGAGGACACCACTGTCACAAGTGTTCCGGTTAGGTCTACTGAAAGTGGACGTGAAAATGTTTGTAAAGAGTTCGTTACAGTTAACGCCGCTGACGTCACCTCCAATGCTTGTCTTAGGAAAGTGTCCACTCCTGTAAAGTGTTCTGTTTCTCCAGAAATAATCACGCCCACAAAAGAGGCGCAGAAATCCAAAACGGTCTCAAATACTCAAATCGTCGCCATATGCTAAAAATGTTGTCATTACATAGTGAAACNCGCCATATGCTAAAAATGTTGTCATTACATAGTGAAACAAAAAATGTACCCTCCCTAAATAAAACGACAGTAACAACAAAATCAGTAAGCTTGAAGATCAGAAGCGTTGGAGCAAAACGCAAATTGAAATTAGATGGCGAGAAAGACATTGCAAGCTCTGGTAGGGTGGACNGATCAGAAGCGTTGGAGCAAAACGCAAATTGAAATTAGATGGCGAGAAAGACATTGCAAGCTCTGGTAGGGTGGACTACTTCTTTGGTGGATGTGGTGCAAAGAAGGTAGAGCCTCCATCTGTGGACTGGTTTATGTGCAACGAAAAAAGATCATTGTGGGTGGTGGGAAACCCTGTACTGATTATATGGGAAAGGGCTTTTTTATTTAAATGTGATAGATGCCGATAGGTCTCTTACCCCACTTTAATAAGATTCTTGCCCCACACGTGAGGCAAGTTTCCTAATATGCAAGCATGTGCTTCATTTGTGTTGTAAATTCCCACAAATGAATAAAAAATTCAGTTGGTGTATATAATGATACTCTATGCACCGTCGGAGCATGAACGTGTGGTCTTATGTGATATACATTATTACAACAGACTTTATCCACTACTAATCTCTTAATTGCGGGCTCTTGCCTTACCTTACCGTAAGTGAAGTTAACTCATCAGGTACTATAATAAACTAATACTTGTAATATTTTCGTGGTCTTCGTGAGGTCTAAATGTTTTGTACCGTCATATTGCTGGCATTAAAAAGTAAATGAATGTAGCCTTATTCACCAGAGTCGATATTTCAAAAACACGCATTCATCTAGCAGGTATATGATAGGTTGGCTTAAGTAAAGTTAGTTTAGTTTAAACTGTAAAAACTCGTATTCACCTACACGCTGTTTACGGTTGAATTAACACGTTAGAAATCAATCTTTGAATAACGTCACTGCCCCTACCTGAATATCATTTAACTGTCACAGTGACTGGCATGCGCCCAGTAAACTTGGTAACGACGGATGGAAAGTGATTCCACGTCTTGACGTTCAATTAAAATTGTCAGGTAAAAATTTGTAAAGTTCTCAAATGATTTATTTTGCTTTCCGGTTTTTTAAACGCGTATAACTGTATCAATTAACAAGTTTATAATAGGCCTACATTTTCTTTTCTGATGATTTCGCAGTTTCACATGACCAACGCATGATTATATCTTAACTTATCAGGCCCATGGAAATGTTAGTTTCACATATGGTGGAAGAATACACAACGTGCAGACAAGTAGTTCTTAAGCAGGGCTTTTAAAAGTTCTAAATTTATCGTGAACTGCAGACTACACAACCATACGTTAGTTTAGGAGAGACACCCATATGAAAAATTATGGGCTGAAGTGACGCATGCGCAGTAAGAACGACCTCGGCCATCTACAATCACTCATGCGTGTGGGGCCGCGGTGGTGTGGAGGTTATATCACTCGCCGCCCACCTAGGTGAACCGGGTTCGATTCCCGCATTGGTCGCTTCCGCATTTTCGCGTGCGGGAATCGTGCCGGACGATGACGCTGGTCGGCGGGTTTTCTCGGCTGTCTCCCTATTCCCCCCGTCCTTTCATTCAGGTGCTGCTCCATACTCATCCCGCTTTACCCTCATCGGCTCTCAAGACCTCGATGTTACGAGCCACCTAAAATCTCTTCGCCCCCACCACTCCCATGCGTGCATCACATCCTCCTAGGGAAAGGACAGTACATTTTTCATCACACATCTATGGACATTTATTTGGCATGAGGCAGAGTTCCGACCGTTCTTTATTTGTTACGGCTTCACTGGTATTTATTGTTCTCGGTGCCGGAGTGTGTCTTCACCACGGGCGAAATGGGTTCGGTTCCTGCTCGGGGAATTACAACCGTCTTCGCCGTTTCCAGCGTCGTTCAGTCGAGCCGGCTTGCGGCGTGGCGTTCAGCATTACCGCACGCTCGTCGCTATGATACTTCGTCAGGTTGGTAACAACCAGTTCGAACCAAAGCTGTTGCTGTGGTACTTAGGAAGAGAAAGCAAACGTGTTTTACCGTCATACGGTTTTCACTCCGTTTCATAATAATGGCGCTGATTTTCCTTATTTTGTGCCTACACTTTAACACAAACCATAATGAAATAGGTAACATCGTATCTGCTTTTAATAACCTCCAGTAAACAGTCGCATGTTATTTCAGTTCGCATGAAACATCCTGCTCCCACATGCAAGTGCTAAGCGAATGTTACCCTATTTTAAATACCGTAAGAAGCGGGGAGGGAAATTTTCCATTTCAGGAAAGAAATTATTTTTTCTAAATAAATTTAGTGCATATTTTTCCGTAGAATTTAGGGTATCGTATATATTTTATTCAAAATTAAATAAAAACTGGGCAGTGCTTTGCTTTTTCTTAGCAAAGGATTCACGTATTTATCTTTATAACAGTGCATAATTAATTGTGTAAAATCGATTTTTTATCAAAGTTGTTAAGCTTACTGAACATTTCCTGAAGAATTATGGCGGGTACATAAAGCTACTATTGGTGTGTATTTAAAATTGTTTATCAAAATGTACATGCGCTTATCCGAATAAAAATATCCGCTTGCAAAACATGTAATACACAAGAGGTGAAAGATGGCGTGCAGAAAGACCACGAGTAATACACTGAAGAGCCAAAAAAACTGGTATAGGCGTGCGTATGCAAATAACAGAAGTATGGAATCAATCAGAGTAACTTTATGCGGTAGGCAGCTGGATCGGTAAATGCTGCTACAATGACAGGTTATCAAGATTTAAGTGAGTTTGGACGTGGTGTTACCATTTCACGAGTGTTCCGTGAATATCGAGAATGCGGTAAAACATCACATCTTTGACATCGCTGCGGCCGGAAAAAGATCGCGAAAGAACGGGACAAACGACGACTGACGAGAATCATTAAACGTGACAGACGTGTAACCCTTTCTCAAATTGGTGCAGATTAGATTTGTGGACTGCCCTGCAGGATTCATGGTGTGAATTGCCTCCTGCATACCTTCAGACATTAGTCGAGTCCATGCCACGTCGTCTTGCGGCACTTCTGCGTGCTCGGGGGGGTCCTACACGATATTAGCAGGTGTACCAGTTTTTTTTGGCTCTTCAGTGTAATACCAAAACAGAAAAACAGATGTAAGATATACCGAAACATGTGCGATTAACCGTGTGAAACAAACACGAGAGGGCGATAACACAGCTACAACCATGGAATATGTACAGTATAATGACAGTGAATGTGAAGAGGATGACAAAGAGTAGCTAGTTTAGGGGTTTTGGTTGATTTCCCCTTATTTCTTTTACTAATCCTTGTTTGTTTTTTACAGTTTTTTATGTGCTGCTTCTCCACCCGTCCCTTTTATGTAGAAGAGCGTATTGTACACGCTGGCATGCATATCTGAATTCGTTTCACTGTTTTGTTACTTTTGTACTTGTACATCAACTTTCATGTGGATAAACAACCTTTAAAATCAAATCAATCAATCAATGAGTTAGCTAGCATGCGTTGGCCACGCATCGATCACGATACGGACAACATTGATTGTTTGATAGAGAACGAGTCGTTAGACTACTGGAGCCAGGGTAGTCGTTCTGTCAAATTAGCCTCTCTAGTCTATTCGCGGTTTTATCACATTTTTTTAAAATCAAACCTTTGATAAATAACCCCATTTTTGACGTGTTTGTTTGTATCCTAAATATGTCATGTATCAAAAACGTTTTACACTTCTGTAACCATTTAAGTGCCTTGTTTTTGGTTAAATTGAAATTTTACATATAATATAACTAAAAATTATAATTTTACATTTATATATTTAATATGAATAAAACCAGATAGAAAGTAGGAGTGATGTTAATTCCTACAAATAAAATGTTTGCATGAAAAATATTATTACCCTGGGCGCACACGAAAGCTGTGCGTTGCCCATTTAATGTAATTTTCTAGACTCGGTTAAGCTTTGTGTGCATGAGACGGAGTAATATCTTGTAAGTAGATCTTCAGCAGGGTTTCAGAAAATTTGCAGCTAACCGTGAATCGACTATACTTGTACCACTAGAACCGAACTGTACGACGGTGACAGGAGAAGCAGAAGTACGAAGGAACGCACACACGATGTAAGGGTTTCTGAGCGACCCAGGCAGAATACCAGGAGAGAAAAATACTTTCATAGCTTCGATAGGCGTGATCCCAAACAACAGTGTCTGCTTCCACGATCCACATACTACATGCGGCGATAGAACTAGTGATGCCCCGTTCTATCCTCGCACTTATGAGGCGACTGTATTCTTGTACGTCTTTAAGCTCGACTACAACTTTTTTTTTTTTTTGCAGAAATTCGTTTTCGTGTCGTAATTTCGGTTTCAGAGATATCGTAAACTTTTGATTATAGGAAACTTACATTCAACGAGTATTTTAACATTTTTGTGCTCAAATTTTACTACGTAGTGTAGTATTATTAAGTTCCTTCTGGCGCAGGTATGGAGCATCAGGATTTACGATTATTCGCCTGCGATGACATCAGAGGCAGTCGGCGGTCTGAGGCGGCCATGTTGTGATGGCAACCGTCCACTATTTTGGATACTGGTGACCTTGACCCATGACCTTGACCAATGACCTTGACCTTGACCCATGAACTTGAACCTTAACCCAATTTTCAAAAATCTCAAAAAATTCTTAAAATAGAGAAACTTATAATTTTAACTTACCCTACCCCTAGCTCACCGCCATAGCCATTACCAACACCCCTCCCCACCCCCATCTTACACAATCATAAAAATCGAGAAAAAATCTGAAACAATCGAGGAACATATAATGTTACACTCGCACTCAAACCACAAACCCTTACCAACACACCCCTCCCCAGCTCCAGCCCTCCACAGTCATAAAAATGGAGAAAAATCGCAAACAATTGAAAACATTTCTAAATTATTGAAAAATAATTAAGTTTATGTTACACTCATCCCACCACCCTCACCTCACCCTCTGTCTAAACCCACTCCCTCCCAATCATGAAAATATCGAGAAAANAAATTGCAAAAAATTAAAAATTTATTCTAAAAATCGAGGAACATATATTATTAACCTCACACTCACTACACCACCCTACCTCCCTCCTTGTGACTCTCAACTTTCCTCATACTCGCCAGTCATGAAACACAAGAAAATAATTTTAAAAATTGAAAGAAACTAATAAAAGTGCAGTAACTTATTACATCACATACTCGGATACCCATGCTGGTTACAGGCGACATTGACTTTGACCTCAATAATCTTGAAATCGAAAACTCCGAGAAAATATTGTAAAAATATAAATAAATTAATACAAGTTTAGGAGCATATCACATCACTGACTACAACACCCATGCTGTATAAAAGTGGCCTTGACCTTAACGCCAATTAACTTGAAAACGAATAATTTGGAAACAAATTGTAAGAGTTCGGAAAGTTCTTAAAAATCGACGAAAATATTATGCAGCTGAATTCTACCCCAATGTCAGATGTTGGTTACCTTCAACTTAATCCCAATGACCTTGAACTCGAAAAGTTGAGAAAAAATAGCAAAAAGTCAACGAACACAAAAAAGTTTATGAACATATTATATCACTGACTTCAATCACAATGTTTCAATGTAAGCGACATTAACCTTGACCCCATTGCCTCCCTCCCACAAATTCATAAAAAAATTGAAAAAAATTCCTGAATAAAATATAACATTAGACCCCCATTTCCTTGCTCACCCCTCCACCCCAACACCACAACCCCTCTACAAAAATTTATCATTGATATTATGTAACAAGAATTATCCCTCCACCCATACCAATTAATTAATTGTATCTGCCCAATGGCCACTAAATTATGACTTTAAGACAACTTTTCTTTTTTACATTATTGGACACTATAGAGTTTGCTAGTTCACAATAGTGTTTGTGGAGGAAAGCGAGGGGTTGTTGATGGTGGGGTGAGCAAGGGAAGAGGGTCTAATGTTACATTTTTCTTGATTATTAATACTATTTTTTTTTTTTTATAAATT